>CM071936.1:46673362-46831431 GCA_016081115.2 Rehmannia glutinosa | reverse complement strand
TGTGCCCCAATTCGTTACGTATTACTTGGACAACAATTTATTTTTCCTTTTAAAGAAAAATTTCCAAGTCACGATGTATAGTATTTAGATATACCTAAATTAAGCTACCGATACATACCGTAATTAAAATTAATAAATTAATGATATAAATTAAATATTGGACATATATATCCATTTTTGCTTTTTTATTTTTTCATAAGAAACAATTTCTAATTTGTTTAACAAGTGCAAAAAATGAAAAAATACATTTGGAAGCATGTTTATTATTATATATATATATATATATATATAAATTCCTCTATTGAGAAATTTACTCTCAATATATATTCTAAATAGAAAAAACAAATATGACATATGTCCCACCTCATTATTCACAAGTTATGTATTAACTCTCATTCTCAATTTTATGGCGGTTTTATTTATCCATTGTGGCAACTACACATTATATATATGTATATATATTCATATTTTCCATATATAATGCAGCCAGGTCCAATGGGGTGTGAGTAAGGTTTAGAAGAGTTAGATAAACGCACCGCTTTTGATTTAGTCCTTTTAAAAATTTCTTGAGTTAACACTCCACAGTAAGTCATGAGGGACAACCAAGTTAGTTATTGTGAGGAGTTAGCCACTGTGGAGTCATTTGTTGATAAAATCTTTCAACTTTTGTTTGCTTTAAACGCTTTAACTAGGCTGTGTTAATTTTATATTGGAAGACTTAACACCCTTGAATTTGATTTAAGCTTGTTTTAACAACGATTTTTTAAGCTTAGTTATTAATCGAGTTGGATTGCAAATTATCAGTAAGATATAAGTAAGTATGTAGAAATAAAAGTCTTCGAGAAATGTAAATGACACAAATGATTTATATAGGGTTGAAGATGGGGTAATTCTTCCTAATCTCTCTTACTCAACTCACGAAGGAATCTACTAAGTAATGATCAATTCACAAAGTGTTTATTAGTCTAGAGACAAGTCTTGATCCCCCCCGGTGACTTGCTCCTTGGACTCGATCTAGAATGCCTTGGCCACGGTGGCTTCTCTTCGGGCTAAAACTTCTTCCAGGCGGGCTGTTGCGCACTGCCAGCTCACTTTCTCAAGCTTCTTGGATTTGATCGCGAAGCCCTCAATAACACTTGAACTGGTCCCGAGCCTTGAACGCCTCTGATCCTCCTTGGAAAGTAGACCGCTTTTGATTTAAAAATTTTCCTCTTCAACGGTTTGAAGTTATCTTTCCTTCTTGACTTTGTGTTGGATTGATTTCCTTGAGTTTAGGCTTGAGGATATCTTGATTATCTTTGAGAATATTTACGGTTACCGGTTTGAATATTGCTTGCTTGTTCGTGGTTAGTAATCAAGGTAACCTTTCTCGATGAGTTTACTCGCCTTTTATAGTGAACTTTCAAAAATGCGCCCGTTGAAGAAATAGATTGATTTTCAAAAACACTTGTGTTCGTTGGCTTGTTTTTCTTGGTCTTCATTCTTGAGATGTAGACCTTTCTTTGTATTAAATGAATGTTCAGCTTTTTCTGGTTTTGACAGGTGCGGTCTTCCCGTTGGTTTTATTCTTTTGCAATGCAGGAATGACACTTTAAGACCTGGCATCATGGAAGTATTACTTGTTTAAGTAATGTTCTTGGCTACGTACAGCGGATGTATTTGATTAACTCCTCTTTCTTTGCTATTTCCCAGTGACTTGGTACACTCTAATCATTTGAAGACTCAACTATCAGCTTTCAACTTGTGACTTGGCTTCTTGAGATGACTTTGATACTTCACCACAAGCTGTTCTCGGTGATGCATTGGTCAAGTTCTTGATCTTTCTTCTTGGCCATACTGGCTGTTCCACGTGTAGTCTTCTCCGATATTGAGTTGACTTGTATTTCGAGGCATTTCATCGACTCGACTTTTCCATTTACTATCTATTACAATGAAAATTCAGGAAAATGGGGTGCCAACTTTCTAGTTTAAGTTTTACATGGCTTTCATCAAAATCCACAAAATAAATTTTCCAACAATTTCCCCCTTTTTGATGATGCCAAAACTTAAAAACATTAAACAACATGTAAACAACAAAGATATCATCTGACGATACGATAACAAAGAATGTATGCATAAAATTAATCATTTTATTGATCATAACATTCTTTGTCCTTTTAATTGTTTACAAAGTGTATCGAGCATACTCATATCTAAGCAAATTACAAGCGTCTATGCTAGGATACAAATATAAAGAGATGTTGGGAAATTAATTTTTAGATTTTGATGAATGCCGTATAAAACTTAGAATAGAAAGTTGGCACCCCGTTTTGTTGTAAATTGCATTGTAATAGATAAAATTTGGTGGATCCGAGTTAAGTCAAGCTATGCCAAGATATCTGAAGTCAAGCTGGAGACTAGAAGGAAGACTCGGTGTGAGGCGGTGAGTGTAGCAAAGAAGAGAAGATAGGAACTCGTTGAAGGTGCAGTGAGATGCGGTGAGTGAAGTGTCGTCAAAAATCAACTCAAGACAACCAAGTCTCAAGTTGAAGTAATGGATGAGTCATCCAATGATTGGAAGGCGACTCGAAGTCACCTGGGAAAGTCAAGGAAAGTCAAGTCGAGATAATGGGAAGAGATCCGTTGCACGTAAATCAAAGAATTCTTAAATAGTAATACTTCCATACTACCTTTGTTGAAGTGCTCGATCCAGGAAGCGTGCAAAAGGAATAAACCAATAAAATTGCACTGTGTCGAACTACGAAAAGGTGAATACTCATTCACGAGGAAATGTCAATTTCAGAATTTGCAACAAAGCTGCCAGCGACCCACAAGTGTCTTTTGAAAATTAACCTATCTCTTCAACGGGCAAATTTTCAAAAAGAACACTATAAAAGGCTGAGAATCTATTTGAGAGGATGTTGGTTACCTTGACAATCGGAAAAACAAATACGAACAAGAAAAGCAATATACTCATGTAACAAAAATATTCTCAAATCATTCAAGTTGATCCTCAAGCCTACATTACGAAGGAAATCAATCCAACACTCACATGTGAAGGAAAGGCGACTTCAATCGGTTGAAGAGGAAACATTTGAAGGATCAAGGAGTCTACATTCCACTTCGAGGATTGTAGGAAAGGTTCAAGTCGAACCACTCTCAAGTTTTTGGAGGGCTTCGTGATCAAATCAAGCTTGAGCAAGTGGCTGTAGTAGCAAAGCGGTACGCCTATGAAGAAGCTGCGTCGTCGAAGCCAGTTTGTGTGACCAAGGCATCTACAGGCGAGTCCTGAGGATCAAGTCATTTGTGTGATCGGCTTGCATCTACGTTAACCACTTTGTATATTGATCAATACTTAGTGGATTCCTCCAGGAGTTGGATAAGAGAGGTAGTAGAAGAATTACCCCATCTTGAACCTCTATAAAAACTTATTGTGTCATTTACATTTCAAAGACTTTAATTTCTACATTACTTTAATATCTCTTTGATAAATTTGCTATCAATTGATAATCAATAAAGTGCTAAAACCAAGCATTAAAACATATTTAACCAAAATTCAAGGGTGTTAAGTCTTGCTGAAAACATATCACGGTCGAGTTAAGTCTTTAGTCAAAAGCAGTGAGTTATTCCATCAACGGCTCGGTTAGTGCGTTGAGTGACTAACTCTATTTGATTAATTAACTTGGTTGTCCACAAGGACTCAATTTGTGAAATATTAACTCTGAATGTTTTAAAAGGACTAAATCGAAAAGTTGGTAAGGTTTATTCAACCCCTCATTCTAAACCTTACACTCACACCCTTAGGACCTACAAGTGGTATCGGAAGCGGTTGGTTCATTGAGCCTTTAGTTCTTGAACTAGATCTCCAAATTTCTCAAAAGCTTGCTTTAGTACTTGATCTTTCAAAACTCTTTTATTCAGCAAAGTTATTATCATGGAAGCAAATTTGACACGCATCCCTATGTTCACAATTGAGGAATTTGATGATTGGAAAATTCGTATGCGAGAGCTCATCTATCGGCATTACACGATGAAATGTGGATAGTAATAGAAGATGGGCCTGCAAATCTTAAAAGTGAACACGGCGCAAGGAGAAGGCTGCTGCGGTGAAAGAAAAGAAGATCTTTGCTCCCGGACGGCGATGGTTGAAAAACCAAGAGGCGAATGGATAAATGATGCAGGAAAAGATATAACTTGGATAATGTGGCCAAGGATATTCTTTACAAAACTTTGGACAAAGCCGTATTCAACAAAGTCAAATCATGCGAAAGCGACAAAAAGAAATGCAGGACAAGCTAACCTTGATTTGTGAAGGCTTAGAGTAAATCAAGGAAAATAAACTATCTGTTGTTGTACAAAAATTTAAAAACTTTAAGATGTTTGCGGGAGAAACCTTGGATCAGTGGATGCTCGGTTCGAAATTACCAATGAACTATACGCATTTGGAAAAGAATATACGAGAAGGAATGTGCATGAAGATTCTAAGAAGTCTCCCAGCGGAGTGGGATATGAAAGTCATGGCCATGAGACACTCCATGGACCTATCAAAGACATGCAACCATGAGCTATTCTCGGATCTCAAAGCCTACGAATTTGAGTTGAGAAGAAAAGACCAAGAGGAGGCAGTTTTTGCCCAAAACATCTGCTTTAATAGTTAAAGATGGTAAAGAGCCGAGGTCAAAGAAGTCGTTGACCAAGAGGAGATAGCCACGATGGTTAAAAGGTTTAATAAGTTCTTCAACAAGAATTACAATAGAGGAAAAGGTGAATCCTCGAAGACACTCGGCTCCTCAAGTCGAGGAAGATAGGCCAACCAAGAAGCGAGCATCAAAAGATTTAGTATCAAGAGTGACAATCCAAGGATGGAAAGAATTGATCAAAAAGTTGAAAATCTATCTTTGGAGGCTGAGTAACCAGGTCACTATGCCATTGATTGCTTATATCCTGTAGTCAACAAATACGAGGAATGAAGAGAAAGAAAAGTCTTGAGAGAAGAGAAAAAGAAAAAAAGAAAGGCAATGTTGGCTGCGAGAGAAGCTTGAGACTGACCAAGTCAAAACCGCACGGACTCGAGTAGTGAAGAAGACTACTCAAGTGACTACGAAGAAGAAGCCTTGATTTGTCTAATGGCCAAGGAACAAAACCAACGACCAAGAAGATGAGTACACTCTAACTCATCACCTCTCGGATCTTAGTGATAGTGATTGTGAGTTGTGACACACACTTCATTACCAGCTGATCTTTATGATTCATTAGGCAAAATGATGAAAGACTTTGAACACATTAAATCCTCAAACACACTACTAAATGAGGAAAACAACTCTTCTAAGAGAGCGAAACTCACAATTGACTAGGGAGTGATACTCTAAGTCACATAGGTGATGAGAATAAAAGTTTAAAAATTTGAAAATGCTAAGTTAATAGCAGAGATAAGCTGCTATAGAAAAGAGGAGAATGACCTCAAAAATGTGATTGCCTCATTCACTAAGGCATCTAAATCCTTGGATGATCTCATTATGAGTCAAAGAGAATGTGGAGATAAGACAAGGCTTAGGATTTAATTCCTGTGCTTATGTCGAAGCTCAAAAGTGATTTTGGAAAAAGGATCTTCAAGTAATGAAGCATCTCAAAAATCAAAACTCAAATGGTGCACACATTTATTCCAAAGCACAATCACAAGCAAAGCGGCCTTGGTTACAAAGGAAAAGGAAAAATGACGATTGAGTGTCTTTTGAGAGAGGACAAGCGAGAAGAAATCAGCCGAGTTCCTCGGCAAACTCCAAGCAGGAAGTACTCTGTAAAGAAGAAAGCAGAGCTACCAAAGCCCGGAGAAATTCTATAAAAGGAATACATATGATGGGAATGGTAGAAATTATCAAGCGAAGCTGATTGGAATAATGTGAACTATCGACCAAAGATCATGGAATATAAGCTTTAAATGGCAAAGGCCTCGACAAAGGCCATTCCAAAGGCAAAGAGCTATCATCGGCATACATATGCACTCGGGCACTATACTCAAAGATATCACAACTACCCAAACAAAGCAATTGCTAAAACACACGTACACCGCATGAGACAAAAAAGAAAATTTGTATGAACCTAAAATCCCCAAGTAATTTGCTAAAATTAATTATGATTATGGCAGCGATAGATGGCAACCTCTTGGGTCAAATCATTTGGCTATAGGTTGGTTGGATCATCTTACAATACTAACCCCTCGGGACCCTGACAAATATGAGTACTATAACTAATTTCCTTGATTGCGAGTTCAAGGAGCGGTGAGTGCCAAGGAACTGGTACATGGATAGTGGTACATTCCGGACACATGACGAGGAAACAAGAAAATCTGTCAAAATTCAAAGGAGGTTAGAGGTGCAAAAGTCATATTTGGAGGAAATGAAGCTCGGGAGAAATAAAGGCATTGGATCCATCAAGAAAAATGGATTAGAAATTACGGATGTTGCATACGTTGAAGGCCTCAATTTCAACTTACTAAGCATAAGTCAACTCGTGACAAAGGCTATAATGTTGGATTGATATGGAAGTGTGCCAAATCAAGAACACTGAATCTAATGAAGTAGTGTTGCAAGGATGCGGACAAAAGAACATGTATGTGGTAGATTGGTCATTTGCAACACCAAGCACTTGTCTGCTAGCAAAAAGCACCAATTGAATCAAGTTGGGTGGCACAAGAAGTGAGTCACACGAACTTCAAAACAATTAACAAGCTTGCAAGGAGCAATCTTGTGGAAGGACTTCGGACTCGGTATACAAGAAGGAAAGTGTATGTGATGCATGCGGATGGGAAAGCAAATCAAATCATCATTCAAAAGAAAAGACATGTCCATCTTCAACAAGAATCGCACTTTTTTACGTATGGATCTATTTGGTCAGTTGAACCGGCTAGTATAAGTGGGAAGAAATACACCTTGGTGGTAGTAGATGACTACTCAAGATACACATGGACAATATTCATGTGTAAGAAGAAAGAAACTCTGCGAAACTACCCCGGTGATGAAGAGAATCAAAAATGAGAAGAGTCAAACCATTATAAAAATAAGATCGGTGAAGGAACGGGTTTGTCAATGGTATAATAACTTAGTATTGTGTTGAAAATGGTATTGGTCATGAATTATCAGTGCAAGGACTCCAATTACAAAATTGAGGCGAAAGAAAGCGAAGCAGAACTCTCAAAGAAGCGGCAAGGACCATGTTAGTGACGGGCGGGGTGCTAAAAGATTTTGAAATTTGAATGATAAACACTGACATGCTATACTCAAAATAGATGCATGATAAGCAGACGGTGACAAAGACTCTCTATGAGATTTGGACGGGGAGAAAGCAAATGTTGCATATTTTAGAATATTTGGATGCAAATGCTTCATCCATAACAATGGCAAGGACAATTTAAAGGCTTTTGATGCTAAAAGGTGATGAAGGTATCTTTTGGGATACTCGGTGAAAGCAAAGCTCTGAGTGCTCAACAAAAGGACAATGGTTCTTGAAGAATCCATTCATGTGGTGTTTGATGAACCAATGTAAATGGAGAAGACATTGAAGAGTCGGTGATAAAATTTGAATCATCAACCATGCGAAGAGTCCTATGTTGAAGGTCAATTTGGAATTAAAAACTGAGATGAAGATGAGATAGGCGAGTCTCAAAGACAATCGGGAAATATGCGGCTAAGTGATGATGAGAGAGGTTGATCAAAATAACACGACTACAAGGCAGCCCGAATCCGGCTAACTTACTCAACTTTGATGTAAGATGGTGAGAGACCATCCACGAGAACTAATCATTGGAAATGTAAGAGAAGGTGTAAAGCAGATCGAGACCCAACAAGCTATGTTCACTTGTTTCATCTCACAAATAGAGCAAAAGATGTGTCACAAGCATTGGATGACACACATTGGATTCAAGCCATGCAAGAAGAAATTTGAATCAATTTGAAAGAAACAAAGTGTGGGAATTGGTTCAAAGACCTACCTATCAAAATGTTATTGGCACTAAATGGGTGTTGAAACAAGATGAATGAGGAAGGTTACGTGGTAAGAAACAAAGCAAGATTGGTAGCCAAAGGGTATTGCAAGAAGAAGGAACATATTTTGATGAAACTTTTGCTCCTGTGGCGAAGTGGAATCCGTAAGGATGTTTCTTGCCTATCTTGCTCACAAGAACTTCTTTTGTATATCAAATGGATGTAAAAAAGTGCATTCCTTAATGGGTTATTAGAGGAAGAAGTATATTTGAACAACCTCCAGGATTTGAAGCGAGAAGACTCTTGGAGATAAGGTATACAAACTCAAGAAAGCTTTATATGGATTGAAAGCGAGGCACCCGAGCATGGTATGATACATTATCACAATTCCCGTTGAGAACAAATTCACAAAAGGCAAAGTAGATAGAACACTCTTGAATTCAAGATGGAAAGAGTATCTTGCTTGTTCAAATATATGTGGATGACATCATCTTTGGATCCACAAACAAAGAGGCTGTGTGATAAATTCTCAAATCTTATGCAAAGCAAATTTGAAATGAGCATGATGGGAGAGTGACATTCTTCCTTGTACTCCAGTAAAGCAGTGAAGGATGGAACCTTCATAAGTCGGACAAAACACCAGGAGATTTAATGAAGAAATTTTGTATGGAAGAGAAGTCTTCGTGAAAATACCAATGAATACATCAATCAAAATGGATATGGATGCGGATGGTAAGCACAGTGGATCAAACAAGAATCTGAGCAACTTATTGGATCAACTATACATCTTCTGACAAGCGGGCGGACATCACCTTTGATGTAGGTGTATGTGCAAGATTTCAATCTGCTCCAAAGAAAGCTACATATTGCAAACAAGAGAATCTTGAGATATTTGAAAAGAAGCCAAGAAGTTGGCCTATGGTATCAAATGAAGGTTGATTCAAGCTAATTGGTTACTCGACTCGACTATTATCTTTGGATGTAGAGTTAACGAGAGAAAAAGTACCTCGGTACATGTAAAATGCTTTGAAATAGGCTAATTTCCTGGTTGACAAGAAGCAAAATTCAATAGCTACCTCCACGGTGACAGAATACATAGGCTGAGGCATTTGTTGTATAATCTTATGGATGAGGCAAGGTGAGAGATTATGAAGTTGAAGAAAAGAAATTCCAATTATGTGTGATAACACAAGTGCAATTGAAATCACTCAAAATCTTGTGTTGCACTTTCAAGAACAAAGCACATTGATGTCATATATCACTTCATAAGAGATCATGTTGAAAAGAAGGACATCACCTTGGAATATATCTCGAGATAAGCGAGTTAGGCGACATATTCACAAAACCGTTATGTGAATCAAGATTTGAAGAACTTCAAGCATGAATAGGGTTAATTGAGTGAGTTGATTTTCGGAAGAGTCAAAGAAAAGAGATGGAACATGAAAAAAGATGAAAAAAATTTGAACTCTTGAATCGGCTAAGTGAATCAATAGGATCGGAGAATCATCGTGTCAAGTTAAGCGGCAGTGAGTACTATGTGCAAAGAGAGAAAAGTTAAATCGGCTAAGGGAATAAGCTGAGTCATTTATGAGCAAAGTGACAAAAATGTACTCGTTTTTACTAAGCGGGAATGTTTTTAAGAATAGCGTCGACATAATTATGGCGTGTAGAGTCAAAATTTGCACACCAAGCTTATGATTGGATATAAATGCTACCGCATTAAATGCGAGAAATTAAATGTTAATGGCGTGCAAAATCTAACCCGTTGATCTTGATCAAATTTCAAAAACCACCCCGTACGTCCTTTCATAACCTATACATATACCATTTAAATCCGATTTTCTCTCACTTTACCAAAAGCATTCATCTCTCTCAAGAGCAAAAAAAGCATTTTACTCTCGAAACCTTATAAATCTTCAAAGCTTATTTTCAAAAGTTTCATTCGGTAAATCTTGAAATGGCATCTACGTGCGACCGTCAAATTGGGAAAGCAAATCCACACGGGATCTTTTGTGGATTTCGAGGCATGATCAAACAAGGGTGACGAAACCCTTGTGAAGAAAATACGAGAAAGTTGGAGAAATCGGGGTTTGAAACCCTTTTTGTCGATGAGTTTCGGATGACCTACGTGGAGGAGGTCGCACGTTCTATGTGAGCCGAAGTTCACGATGAGGGCATCAAGTCCTCTGTTCACGGGAAAGACTTCACCATAACTACCAAGGATTTGCGAGAACATTGTTTGTTCGGCGGAAGGAGTCTAGGAGATTTATGAAAGGCGATGTTAACTGGCCGCTTCTTGGAAGGAAGTGGCGAAGCCAGACTATCTTTGCGAAGGTTGTCTACTACAGTGAGAAGAAGGCTGGCGAAGGAAGACTACCACAAGGCTGCTGGATATTGTTGCCAAGTGTGTGGACATCAAATTTGGAAGCTTTAATCGGCTATCAAACCAAACTGATCGTGATGGCTGCGATCATAGAAGAAAAAAAAGGAAGGTGAAGCTGAGTTTGTATACATCGGACTACGCAAAATGTTGGAATAAATCCTTCAAGAAGGATGGTTCGTGTTAGGAATTTTATTGTTTAGATTTTGATGAATGCCATGTAAAACTTAGAATAAAAGTTGGCACCCCAATTTTCGTTGTAAAATGTATTGTAACAATTAGAAGTGACAAAGCCGAGAGTTAAGTCGGCTATGCCTTAACATGCAAGAAGACAAGCGAAGACTGAAGGAAGACTCATTGCTTGAAGGCGGTGAGTATGGCAAATAAGAGTTAATGAGAAACTCTCTTTGGAGAAGCGGTGAGTGGAGCATCAATCAAGTCAACTCAAGAAAAGCAAGTCTTAAGTTGAAGTGAGAAGAGTCATCGATGATTGGAAGTGACTCTAAGTCACTGGGAAAGCAAGGAAATGCGGTCAAGTCGAGATAAGCGTAAAAGAACCGTTGCCGAGAAATCAAGAGATTTACTTAAACAAGTAATATCTCCATACCACCTTTCTTGGAGTGCTCAGTCCCGGAAGCGTGCAAAAGGAATGAACCAATGGGAAGCACCACACGTGTCGAACTACGAAAAGGTGAAAGAACAATTCATACGAGGAAATGGCAATTCCAAGAAGCGCAAGCCAACGGCGCAAAGTGACTTTCAAAAATAAGCCTATCTCTTCAACGGGCAAATTTTTGAAAGTTCACTATAAAAATTTGAGAGTTTGTTTGAGAAGAAATACATGAATGACACACACTTGAGATATACAAGCTTATTAGAAAAGCCCGAAACATTCCGGTCCTCAAACTACATTTGAAGTACATCAATCCAACACTTACCTGTGAAGGAAAGAGAAC
This sequence comes from Rehmannia glutinosa, assembly GCA_016081115.2. Lineage (NCBI taxonomy): Eukaryota > Viridiplantae > Streptophyta > Magnoliopsida > Lamiales > Orobanchaceae > Rehmannia > Rehmannia glutinosa. The sequence continues at coordinate 46,820,137 of CM071936.1, read as the reverse complement.
TTCAATCGAGTTGAAGAGGAAAATTTGAAAACAAGGGGTCTACATTCGGGAAGGATTGTAGAAAAGTTAAGAGTTGAACTAAGTCTTAAGCTTTTTGGAGGGCTTCGTGATCAAATCCAAAGAGCTTGAGCAAGTGTATGTAGTAACAAAGCTGTGATTACAATGACTGTGAAGAAAGGCCGAGTCGTGCGGCTTGGTGAGTGATCAAGGCGTCTCGAGGTGAGTCCCAAAGGATCAAGTCGGTTTGTTGTGATCAAGACTTGTATACGAATTACCATTACCACTTTGTAAGCGATCATTACCTAGTGGATTCCTCCGAGGGAGTTGGAGAAGAGAGGAGTAGAAGAATTACCCCATCTTGAACCTCTATAAAAACTTCATTTGTGTCATTTACATTTAAAACATTTAAATTCTGCACTTTTAACTGCTTATATCTGGTGATAAATTTGCTATCCATTTGATAATTTATAAGTCTAAATCAAGCTCTAAAATCTTGCTTAATCAAACTTAAGGGTGTTAAGTCTTCATTGAAAATAAAACCAGTTGAGTTAAATTATAGCCAATGGTGAGTTACTCCATCAACGGTTCAGGTGAGTGCATTTGAGAGATTAACTCTCTTGAGTGACTAATTTATTTGTCCATCAAGGACACATTGTGTTGAATCAACTGTAGATTTAAAAGGACTAAATCGAAAATTTGGTAAGGTTTATTCAACCCCCCTTCTAAACCTTACACTTACACCCCAGGACCTACAAGTGGTATCAGCGGTTGGTTCATTGAACCCTCCATGGCGATTCTTGAACTAGATCTCCAAACTTTTCAAAGTCGCTTTAGTACTTAAATTTTCAAAAACTCTTTAAAAGTTATTATCATGGAAGCAAATTTGACACGCATCCCTATGTTCACTATTGAAGAATTTGATGATTGGAAAATTCGTATGCGGGCTCATCTATCGACATTACATGATGAGATGTGGATAGTGATAGAAGATGGGCCTGCAAATATTAAAGGTGAACACGGTTATGCGAAGAGTTGCGGTGAAGGAGAAAGAAGATCTTTGCTCTAGACCGATCGTAGTTGAAAAACCAAGAAGCTGAATGGACAAATGATGCGAGAAAAAGATACAACTGGACAATGTAGCCAAGGACATTCTTTACAAAACCTTGGACAAAGCCATGTTCAACAAAGTCAAATCTTGCAAAAGCGGCTAAGGAAATGCGGGACAAGTTGACATTGATTTGTGAGGGCTGAAAGCAAATCAAAGAAAACAAATTGTCGGTGTTTGTCAAAAAAATTTGATAACTTCAAAATGATCTCGAGGAGAAAAACTGGATCAACTGGATGCTTTCGGTTCTGAGAAATCACAAATGAAAGCTACATCTACACTTGGAAATGAATATACGAAGGAAATTTGTATGAAGATCCTAAAAAGTCTTCGACTGAATGGGAAATGAAGGTCATGGCAGGAGACATTCCATGGACCTATCAAAGACATCCAACCATGAACTATTCTCGGACCTCAAAGCCTACGAGTTTGAGTGAGAAGAAAAAAGACGAGGAAGAGGCAAGTTGTACCCAAAGCATTTGCTCTAATTGTTAAAGATGGGAAGAAGGCTGAGGTCAAAGAAGTCATTGACCCGGAAAAATAGCCCGATGGTTAAAAGATTCAACAAGTTCTTCAATAAGAACTACAAGAGAGGAAAGGGTGAATCTTCCGGAAGACACTCGGCTCCCTCCAAATCAAGGAAGAGAGGCTAACCAAGAGAACGGATCATCAAAAAGTTGAGTATCAAAGGGTGACAACTCAAGAATGGAAAGAGGTGATCAAAAAGGTTGAATATCTATGTTGGGCTGTAGACAACCAGGTCACTATGCCATTATTTGCTCATATCTGTAGTCGGCAAGTACGAGGATGAAGAAGAAAGAAAGGTCTTGAGAGAAAGAAAAAAAAAAGAAAAAAAAAGGCAATGATGGCTGCAGAGGCTGGCTGAAGCACGACCAAGTCAAGAGAAGACAAGCGATTGAGAAGAAGTGGTGGTGACTACTCAAGTGACTCGAAGAAGAAGCCACGATCTGCTTGATGGCCAAAGAACAAGATCAAGAAGATGAGGTACAATCTAACTCAACAAACTCGAGGACTAGTGATAGTGAGTATGACACACACACTTCATCACCCTCTGCGATCTTTATGATTCATTAGGCAAAATGATGAAAGATTTTGAACACATTAAATCCTCTCACTTTTTATTGAATGAGGAAAACAGCCTACTCAAAAGTCAAAACTCAAAGTGACTAAGGAGGTGAGTACTCTAAGTCAAATAGTTTGTTGAAAATGAAAGTTTAAAAGTGAAAATGCTAAATTAGTAGCGAGAAATTCTTTGCTATAGAAAAGAGGAGAATGACCTCAAGAATGTTATTGCCTCATTCACTAAGGCATCTAAATCATTGGATGATCTTATTATGAGTCAAAAAGAATGTGGAGACAAGACAAGCTTGGGATTTAATTCCTCGTGCCATGTCAAACCTCGAGTAATTTTGGAAAAAGGATCTTCAAGTCATGAAGAAGTCAGAAAAATCCAAAACTCTAAATGTTGCACACACATTCACTCCAAAGCACAATACTAAGCAAACTGGCCTTGGTTACAAAGGAAAAGGAAAACAACCGAGTTGAGCGTGCTAAAAGGGCGGTGAGAAGAGATTCGGCGAGTCCTCGGCAAACTCCCAGCGAAGAAAATACTGTAAAGAAGAAGCGAGCTACCAAAAATCCCAGAAAATCCATAAAAGAAATACATATGATGGGAATGGTAGAAAATATCCAAGCCAAGCTGATTGGAATAATGTGAACTATCGGCTGAGACTTATGGAATATAAGCTTGAGGATGGCAAAGGCACAGAACTCGGCAAAAGGCCATTCCAAAAGTATAAGAGCTTTCATCGACACACATATGCACCTAGGCACTACACTCAAAAACACCACAATTACCCAAGGAAGGCAATTGCTAAAACACATATGCAGGCATCAGACAAAAGAGACATTTGTATGAACTAGAATCCCCAAGCAATTTGCAGGATTAATTATGATTATGGCATGATAGATGGCAACCCCTTAGAGTCAAATCATTTGGCTATAGGTTGGTTGGATCATCTTACAATTCTAACCCCTCAGGACCCAGACAAATATGAGTACCTATAACCTAATTTCCTTGATTGCGGGTTCAAGGAGCGGTGAGTGCAAGGAACTGGTACATGGATAGTGGCTGTTCCCAGACACATGACGGGAAACAAGAAAATCTGTCAAAATTCAAGGAGGTTAAGGTGCAAAAGTCATATTTGGAGGAAATGAAGCTCTGGTGAAATAAGAGGCATTGGATCCATCAAGAGAAATGGATTAGAAATCACGGATGTTGCATATGTTGAAGGACTCAACTTCAACTTGCGAGTATCGATCGGCTCGTGACAAGGGCTACAATGTTGGATTCAACATGGGTATATGCCAAATCAAAGATATTGAATCAAATAAAGTGGTCTTTGCAAGGATGTAGGCAGGAAAAATATGTATGTAGTGGATTGGTCATTGCAACACCGGCCACATGTCTACTAGCAAAAATCACGGTGAATCAAGTTGGTTGTGGCACAAAAAGTGAGTCACCTGAATTTCAAAACAATTAACAAAGGTTTGGCAAGAAGTCATCTTGTAGAAGGACTTCGGACTCGGTATACAAAAGGAGAGTATATGTGATGCATGTCGGAAGGAAAGCAAATCAAGTCGTCATTCAAAGAAAAAGACATGCCCATCCTCAACAAGAATATTGCATCTACTTCATATGGATCTATTTGGCCAGATGGAACCAACCGGCATAAGTGGAAAGAAATACACCTTGGTGGTAGTAGATGACTACTCAAGATATACATGGACAATATTCATGTGCAAGAAGAAAGAAACTCTACAAAAACTACCACGGTGATGAAGAGGATTCAAAATGAGAAGAGTCAAACCATTATCAAAATAAGATCGGATAGAGGAAGGTTTGTTAATGGAATAATAACTCGATATTGTATTGAAAATGGTATTGGTCATGAACTATCGGCGACAAGGACTCCCGTGAGAATGGAGTTGCGAAAGAAGGAGCAGAACCCTCAAAAAGCGGCAAAGGACCATGTTTGGACGACGGGGTTACAAAAAGATTTTGGAAGCAATCAAAACGACTTGCTACACCCAAAAGCGGATGTATGATAAGCAGACGGTGACAAAGACTCCTATGAGATCGGGTGGAAGAAAACCAAGTGTTGCATATTTGAGAATATTTGGATGTAAATGCTTTATTCACAACAATGACAAAGACAAACTAAAGGCTTTTGATCTTAAAAGTGATGAAGGTATCTTCTTAGGATACTCGGTGAAAGCAAAGCCTACGAGGATACTCAACAAAAGAACTATGGTTCTGAAGAATCCATTCATGTAGTATTCGATGAGCCAAATGTAAATGGAGAAAACATTGAAGAGTCGGTGATAAATTTGAATCAACCAACCATCTGAGAAGAGTCGGTATCTTGAATTTGAAGGCTGGAATTATCAATTGAGGAAGAAGATGAGATATTTGAATCTCAAAAGCATTTGGAAAATTTGCGGCTAAGTGATTCTGAGAGGCGACCCACGGCAACCACGGTACCAAGTCGTTGAATCAGCTAACTTACTCCAACGATGTAAGATGGGAGAGACCATCCACGAGAACTTGTCATTGGAGATATAAGAGAAGGTGTCAAGACAAGATCGAGAACTCAACAAGAAGCAATGTTCACATGCTTCATCATAAATAGAGCCAAAAGATATGTCACAAGCATTGGATGACACACATTGGATTCAAGCTATGCAAGAAGAGGCTGAATCGGTTTGAAAGAAATAAAGTGTGGGAATTAGTGCAAAGACCCGTGCATCAAAATGTTATTGGCACCAAATGGGTATTGAAATAAAATGAGCGAGGAAGGCTCGTGGTAAGAAACAAAGCAAGATTGGTAGCCAAAGGATATTGCCAAGAAGAAGGGATAGATTTTGATGAAACATTTGCCCTGTAGCAAGATTGGAAGCTATAAGGATGTTTCTTGCCTATGCGACTCATAAGAATTTCGTTGTATATCAAATGGATGTAAAAAGTGCATTCTAAATGGTTTATTGGAAGAAGAAGTGTATGTTGAACAACCTCAGGATTTGAGCGAGAAGACTCTTGGAGACAAGGTATACAAACTCAAGAAAGCCTGTATGGATTGAAAGCAGGCACCCGAGCATGGTATGATACTCTGTCACAATTCTAGCGAAAATGGATTCACAAAGGAAAAGTAGATAGAACACTTTTGAGAATTCAAGACAAAGAAAGTATACTACTTGTCCAAATATATGTGGATGACATCATTTTTGGATCCACTAACAAAAAGTTTGTGTAAAAAATTCTCAAACCTCATGCAAAGTAAATTTGAAATGAGCATGATGGGAGAAGGCGACATTCTTCCTTGGACTCCAAGTGAAGCACTAAAGGATGGAACCTTCATAAGTCAAACAAAATACACCAAAGATTTAATGAAGAAGTTTGGTATGGAGGAGAAGTCTTACGTAAAAATACCAATGAACACATCGATCAAAATGGACATGGATGCACATGGCAAGCTTTGTAGATCAAACAAGATCTGAGCACTCATTGGATCATTGCTCTATCTCACGGCTAGCGAGGCGGACATCACCTTTCTTTGTAGGTGTATGTGCAAGATTTCAATCTGCTCAAAGAAGCCACATGATGACTAAGAGAATATTGAGATACTTGAAAGGAAGCGAAAGTAGGCTATGGTATCCAAAGGAAGGTGGATTCAAGCTAATTGGCTATTGATTCGACTATCTAGATCACGAGTGGGCAGGAAAAACACTTGAGGCACATGTCAAATGCTAGAAGCAGACAAATTTCTGGTTTAGCAAGAAGCAAAACTCAATAGCCACCTCTGGTGAGGCGAGAATACATAGGCTGCGGTAATTTGTTGTGCTCAAGTCCTATGGATGAGGCAGTGAGTGAGAGACTATGAAGTTGAAGAAAAAGAAATTCCAATCATGTGTGATAACACAAGTGCAATTACAATCACTCAAAATCTGTGTTGCACTCAAGAACAAAACATATTGATGTCGGATATCACTTCATAAGAGACCATGTTGAAAAAGAAGGACATCATCTGGACTATATCTCAAGCGATAAACAACTAGTGACATCTTCACAAAACCATTATGTGAGTCAAGATTTGAAGAACTCAAGCATGAGTTGGGGCTAAGTGGTGGTGACACTCGGACAAATCAAAGAAGAGAAATGGAGCGAGAAAAGGGAGAAAAAAGTGAAAGCAATCATTTCGATAAATGTTTGTATCGGAAAAACTGACTACACAAAGTCGGTGATAATTTGAGTCGCTAAAAGCTGTGAGAAGTAGAGTTAAATCGGCTAAGAGACATTTGAATAACTTATAAGCAAAGTGACAAAAGCGATCGTTTTGACTAAGCGGGAATGTTTTAAGGAACACGTCGGCATAATGATGATGTCTACGGACATAAAAGCGCACACCAAGCTTATGATTGGATATAAATCTTTGCCGCGTTAAATCGAGACATGAAATGCTCAATAAGCGTGCGAAATCCAAGCCGTTGATTTCGATCACAATTCAAAAACACTTTGCACATCCTTTCATAAACCATATTTAAACCATTTTCATCCAGTTTCTCTCTCACACTTCTAAAAGCTGTTCATCTCTTTCTCTCAAAAGGCAAAGGCAAAATACTCTCGAAACCCTATCAACCTTCAAATCAATTTACGAGTTTTCTTTGAAATAATCACGAGAAATGGCACCAACTTATGACTTCACCAAGTTAGGAAAGCAAATCCACCGGTTTGACGAATGGTGAAGCGGGTCGATGACACCCTAGTGAAGAAAATCTGAGAAGTTGGAAAGCGTCCAGGACTAAAACCGTTTCTAACGCTAGAATATCCGATGACCTATGTGGAGGAGGTCGCACAATTCTACGTGAATCTTTGAGATTCACGATGAAGGAATCAAGTCATCATTCACGGGAAGCGGTGACTATCTGCCAAGGATTTGGCTGAATATTGCTCACTACGTGAAGGAGCATACGAGATTAAAAAGGTGATGTAAACTTGGTGACGCATGGAAAGAAATAGCCAAGTCGACTTTCTTTGATAAAAGTAATATACACGACAAACAAGAGAGCTGGCTGAAGGAGGATTATCACAAATTGTTGGACATAGTTGCCAAATGTATCGACATCAAATTTGGCGACTTTGACCAGCTGTCAAAGGCAAAGCTGATTGTAATGGCTGCAATCATCGAAGAAAAGAAGATAAAGCGGGGCTGAGTTTGTCAAGCGGACTCTGCCCGAACGTGGGGAACAAGTCCTTCAAAGAAGATGGCTCATTTGGAGGATCCCAGGATATGGCCTAGTGATTGGCGGTTATTGGAGGTGAAAGGAGTCCCTCTTAGACATGGGAAGGCTTTCCATGTTAACAAGAGGATGTTGAGCTAACCTCTGCAGCGCTCGAAGCGAGCTTACGCCAAGAAGGCGACACGGTGAGGGGAATCGGTGACCAGAAGATCTGTTGTTCCTCTCGGCCAAGAAGAAAAGCTGCCCTACTTGTTGCAAGAAACGCTTTTGCCCCTGCGGCAAAGAAAACCAAACATGCTCCGCCCCTGCAGTGAGTCACCTGCCCAGCGGCCGTGTCTCCCCTGCCCTGCGGCGGTCGTCGAAGGACTCACAAATACCTTCTCCGTCGTCAAAAGGAGAAGAAGCCCGACAAGCCAAGAGGCGGCCGGCTCCTCGAGAAACAAACACCGGCCAGGCCCCCAGCCCAAGACTCGGAGGACACCGTCTACGAACCGAGAAATCCCTCAGTACAAACTAGGAGCGAAGAAGACTTGTCAAGCGGTCGAATAGGAGAAACCGGTGAGTCGAGTTACCGGCTAGCACAAATACCAGGAGACTGCGGGAAGTAGAGTCTCGGATGTAGTTGATAAACTTGACCAAGTCTCTTTGAAAAGCGTCGGCAGAGGCAACCAAGAAGGCTCTGTTGTAGCTAGCTCATCTGGTGAAGCATAAGAAAAGAACACGCGAGGCGGATAGTGATGTAATGATCTATCTCCACCTTACCCGGACATCAAAATCGTCTGCGTGAGTGGAGAAATGGAAGTTGAGTAAGTCGAGGGAGCAGTTCCAACGGCTTTGAGTTCATAGAAGAAGAAGAAGCTGCTAAATTTCCTTGGATTAACTATTGTGCTCCGGCTACGGATGAAGACAAGCGCACGAGAAATCTGCGAGATCTACAAGGACAAGGAGAGAGAAAAGCAAAAGTGAAGAAGCGAAGCACGTGAGAAGGCAAACATCCCTATCTCGGCACCCTGCAGAACACACACATCCTCTCCTTGATGTCTTCTCACGGCGGTGGCGAGGAACCGAGGAGAATCTTTGCTACCCCGAAGAGTTGCAAATCGGCAAGCGCATTGCACGAATCAAGAATCCTTCACGAGCAAAGACAAATGGAGGGACCAGGAGAGTCCTCGAACCACGGTGAAATCGATCAATGGGAGTGGTTGACAAATAGCCCGATATTGTTTTGCTTTACCACTTTGACTCATTCGAAGAAGAAAGGCGATAAGGAGATGGCGATGGCGGGATAGTGGGGACCCCAATCGAGCCAACCCCTATTGAAGGTGTGCTACCCACCTGCCCCACGGTGAGCAATCAATCGAAAGCAGTAGGGAGTTTGGAGGCAGTGACCCCATTCAAGTCACTCGGTGGTGCGCCGGTGAGAAACTCCTCCCCTGCGGCAAAGGTCGGAGGATCTTTGAGATGACTCCTAATGAATCAAGGAGGCGAAGTAGAAAATTCAAACACAAGAAGAACAACAAGTTGCCATCACGAAGCTCAGGCAGTTGAGCTGTCTCGGTGAGGTGCCAAGCTCTCGAAAGGCTAATAGCGCTGCGATGCGGTCGAGGCACGAGAAGGAACGATACAGGAGTTAACACTTTGGGCGATGAAAGTGCAATCCATGGGGTTGAGACTCGATGGATGCAGTTTTGTAGAAGACCCTAAGGCAGTGACTTTGTCGAAAGGGTGGACAAGCCTCGCATGAGGTAGTGCTTCTTTGGAGGTAATGAAGGCCACGGGAGGTTGAGACTTCCGGGGTAAAAAAGCTAAAGTAGAGAACATCCCTCCTGCAATCATCGACCCATCCGAGAAGGAGATCGGCGCACTTCATGATTCCCGGGACAACCACGATGTCACCTTTCGGGATCGGAAGGCGAAGAAGAAAGGCGAGTCATGCCCCATGACAAATCCAAAAGACTCGGTGCGGATGTTCCAAGCACGAGCAAGTATGATCCCAAGACTACTCGTCAAACCTTTAATTTTGATGATGAGCCACCAATGGAAATCTCATCATCGTCCGATGGTAACGCTCCCGATAAGGCCGAGAGGACTAGTCTCTTGAAATGGAGAAATCATTTGAGACCAACGATTTGTTAAGGCATTGAGCTCGGCAAGCGGGTCTACTTCACAATGAGAACCCGGTGAACAAGAGACCCTTTGCACGAGGCTCCTCAAGCTGCGCGAGGATCAATTCCCAAAAAGAACTTCACGCGCACCGCTCATCATCGAACAGATCCCGGTTGGCGGTGATGAATCTTTGTAAAATCTTTCCCTTTCTCACTTTGGAGATACGAGAACTCCACGAAGAGTCAGGAAAAGCGAACAAGCACGCTATTACAAACCAGCTCTGTTCTTCCATCAGACACCATTGTTCGGTGATTATGACTTGATCGTATGGCCATCAGTGCAATGAAGAATCAGTGAAGTTCGAGAAGTGTTCAAGGCACTCTTTCTTGAGGTTGAACGGATGGAGAGGCATCGAGGCCTCTTTGGACATGCGTTTGGACATGAGAGATGCCACCCTACAGTGATTTAAGAGGCATAACAGTTCGGATAAGGGAATGGTGGCAACGGCTGACAAACAATGCGTGTGGACGGGTGAGATACTTGGACAATTGTTCAACAAGCTGCTGGTGTGGAGAGTGAAAATCTTTGATGCAAAACGAAGTGAGAGAACACATTGAGCATATGCATGAAGCTCACACTGCCGAGATCAAGTTCTTTGCGTGAGCAAAATACAAAATGATCTACAGCGTTTGGAAGAACACATGACAAGAAAATTCAGCCTTCTCATGGCTAAGATGAAGCTGATTTCAGCAGAATCAACGCCACTCGATCCGAATTCGTCTTTGCATACAACGCATCAGACTTGAAGCGAGAACTCAACCATCGAAGACTTCGACTTCATGCTTGCCGGCATGTTCCCTGGGGTTCCTCTGTCCTTTGATGATGCCAAAAAGGGGGAAGAGGAATACCTTAAAAGCGACAAAATCTGAAGCCGAAAAGAAAGGAAGCGGTGAGAAGGAAAATCGGTGAGGAAGTCTTGAAAGCGAGAAGAAAGGAAAGCTTGTTGAGGGGAAGGATCAACGGATGTGACATTAATGATTGCACAAACCCCAACAAGGTCCATCACGGTGACATTATAAGCGACAAACTCCCCGTGACTCGCCACTCCAACACTCTGCTTTGTATCTATGGTGAAAAAGAAAATCAATTGAAGCGAGGGATGAAGGAAGTGGAAGGAAGAATGGATGCCAGGGTGATGAACATCTTGAAAGAACACGGAGGCATCGATGGCGAGACACCTATGCCATCTCGGATGTCGGGACGAGCCCGCGTCTGTCGATGAATTTAAAATGCTCGAGTCGGGGATACTTTGCAAATATGTCTATGGCTCAAGCTTGGGACTGTCTTGGGAAAAGGGTCTCACATTATGTGAAGAAGGCTGACGGCGAGCGGACAACCGAAGCAATCACTCTGCTGGTCACTCGCTAGTCACTCAGTGGAAAGAAGAAGACCCCGATGTCTGATATCGCCCAGGTAGAGGAAGAAGCGATAGTGGAGGAAGAAGCTTGGACTCCAGGCCTCTGCCCAAGAATATTGAATCGTAGATCCGAGGGGAAGAAAGGAGGGATCTCTTGGTGGCTTGACCAAGTGGCAAATTTGAAAGTGGCTAAAACTAACGTAGTGAGTATGCAAAAAAAGAAAGAAGAAAAAACAAGAGACAAACTCGGCTATGGCGGGAGAGACGAGGGAAAGAATAAGAAAAGATGAAGGCGCCAGGAAAGCATATGAGAAGAAAAAGAAGCGGTGACGGCGAGCGAGAAAAAAGAAAGAAAGAGAAGAAGATCTTGAACAAGATGAAAGAAGGAAGACTGGCGAAGGAGATGAAGTGTTCTTTCCAACCCCCGTGTATTTTATTATGTAAATACATACAATGTAAGTCTTACGTAATAAAGGTATACATTCTTTAATTTTTGTGAAGACAATTATATGCTCACGATACACCTTGTATGCTTGATTGTGTTAAGGAACAAGAATGATATGATCAATAAAAAGAATTGATTCTGTGCATACATTCTATGTCAATACACTATCTGTATATATCATTCTTGTTTGCATCTTTGAATGATTTAAGTTTTGGCATCATCAAAAGGGGAAATTGTTAGGAATTTTATTGTTTAGATTTTGATGAATGCCGTGTAAAACTTAGAATAAAAGTTGGCACCCGATTTTTGTTGTAAAATGTATTGTAACAATTAGAGTGGCAAGTGAGTTAAGTCGGCCCCTACGCCTTAACATGCAAGAAGACAGCGAAGACTGAAGAAGGAAGACTCATTGCGAGGCAAGTGAGTATGGCAAATAAGAGTTGCGAAACTCTCTTTGGAGAAGCGGTGAGATCTCGGTGAGTGGAGCATCAATCAAGTCAACTCAAGAAAAGCAAGTCTTAAGTTGAAGTGAGGAAGAGTCATCCAATGATTGGAAGGCGACTCTAAGTCACCTGGGGAAAGCAAGGAAATGCGGTCAAGTCAAGATAAGCGTAAAAGAACCGTTGCCGAGAAATCAAGAGATTTACTTAAACAAGTAATATCTCCATACCACCTTTCTTGGAGTGCTCGGTCCCGAAGCGTGCAAAAGGAATGAACGATGGGAAGCACCACACCGTGTCGAGAACTTTGAAAAGGTGAAAGAACAATTCATACGAGGAAATGGCAATTCCAAGAAGCGCAAAGCCACGACGCAAAGTGACTTTCAAAAATAAGCCTATCTCTTCAACGGGCAAATTTTTGAAAGTTCACTATGAAAGGCTGGGGAGTTTGTTTGAGAAGAAATACATGAATGACACACACTTGAGATATACAAGCTTATTAGAAAAACTGAAACATTCCCAGTCTTCAAGCCTACATTTCGAAGTACATCAATCCAACACTTACCTGTGAAGGAAAGAGAACTTCAATCAGTTGAAGAGGAAAATACTGAAAACAAGGGGTCTACATTCCAGGAAGGATTGTAGAAAAGTTCAAGGTTGAACTAAGTCTTAAGCTTTTGGAGGGCTTCGTGATCAAATCCAAAGAGCTTGAGCAAGTGAGTATAGTAGCAAAGCGTACTGCCTGTGAAGAAGCGAGTCGTCACGAGAAGCCGGTGAGTGATCAAGGCGTCTCGGCCCGAGTCCCAAAGGATCAAGTCATTTGTTGTGATCAAGACTTGTATACGGACTGTTACCACTTTGTAAACTGATCATTACCTAGTGGATTCCTCCGGGGAGTTGGAGAAGAGAGGAGTAGAAGAATTACCCCATCTTGAACCTCTATAAAAACTTCTTTGTGTCATTTACATTTAAGCATTTAAATTCTCGCACTTTTAACTCGCTTATATCTGTGATAAATTTGCTATCCATTTGATAATTTATAAGTACTAAATCAAGCTCTAAAATCTTGCTTAATCAAACTTAAGGGTGTTAAGTCTTCGCTGAAAAATAAAACCACAGTTGAGTTAAATTATAGCCAACAAATTTGAGTTACTCCATCAGCAGCTCAGTGAGTCTGTTGAGAGATTAACTCTCTTGAGTGACTAATTCGTCCATCAAGGACACAACAATGTGTTGAATCAACTCTATAGATTTAAAAGGACCAAATCGAAAATTTGGTAAGGTTTATTCAACCCCCTTCTAAACCTTACACTTACACCCCTTGAGACCTACGAGTTCATTTGGAGGATCCGGGGGTACGACACAGTGATTGGCGAATGATGGAAGTAAAGGAGTCCCTCTTCGACATGGAAAGGCGTTCCATGTTAACAAGAAAGATGTGTCGGTCTAATCTCTCCGGAGCACGAGAGGAGAGCTTATGCCAAGAGGCGACACAGTGAGGGGGAATCGGTGGCCCTGAAGAAGCAGTATTTGTCTCTCTCCTCTCCCCAGGAAAGAAGGTTGCCCCTGCAGTTGCTAAGAAGATTCTTGCCCCTGCGGCAAAGAAAGAAGAAAACAAAAGATGCTCCCGCCTCTGCATGATGGAGAAGGCGTTAATCCTTTCTCCGGTGATTAAAAAAGAAAAATTTGTCACAACAAGGAAGACATTTGCCTCTAAGACAAGCTCGAAGGCATTTACCTTGACGAACGGAGGAGGAAGTAGAACCATATATTCCTCTGGTGAAAACCAAAAGAAGAAAAAGAATCTTCAAGCGCTCCAAGCTTGAGAAACCGAGGCTGAGTTAGCCACTCGGTGAAGCATATCTGGGAGGCTGCTTTGGAGAAGTAGAGTCTCGAGATTATAGATGAAAGCTTGACCAATCTCTTGAAGCCGTCGTCCGAGAGGCAAATTGAAGACACAAGCGTAGTCGAGCAAGCGAGACACAAGAAGGCGAGAAAGCAAACTCTCTGTTGGGGTTGTATTCCCCTCCGCATGACGCTCTGAGGGTGTGGAGCACCAAAGTTTCCTACCTTCAATCCCACGAGAACAATGGGCGGTAGGGAGAAGATGATAAAGATGATGATGATGTAATGATCCTATCCCCACCATATCCGGATATCTAAAATCGTCTGCGAAAATGGAGAAAGTGGAAGTTGAGTCGATCCAGGAACATTCAAAGATCTAGGGAAGAAGGAAAAGCGTTGAACTTTCTTGGATTGACCAATGTAGTCAAGACCTTTGGATGAAAAAAGCGCACGGATATCTTCTGGATCTTCAAAGACAAAGGAGAATCGAGAGGCGCGGAGAGGAAGGCGAGGCTCGTGAAAAGGCCGATTTTTCCTTTCTTTGGAACCAACGATCATACACATCCTCATCTTGGCATCCTCTGGGAGTGATGAGGATCTTGACATCCTCTGCAGGAGTGATGAGGATGCGGATCCTGCGCCGCTCTGAGAAAAATTGCGGTCACGGCAAAGCCGTGCGGGAATCGGGAACCTGCATGAGCAAGCGGTTATTGGAAGGACGGAGTCTTCCACATCACGGTGGAGATCGATCCGATGGGAGTGGTGCGGCATATTGCCACGATTGTTCTTGCCACCACTTCTCCAGCTCACTCGAGGAAAGAAGGTGTTAAAGGCTGGCGATGGCGGGATTGTGGGGACCCCGGTCGAGCCTACCCCCTAATGAAGGTGTCTTACCACCTACCCCGGTGACTACTCAAAGGGAGCAGTAGGAGTTTGGAGACGAGTGACCCCATTCCAAGTCACTCGGCTAGTGTGCCCGGTGAGGGGGAAAAACTCCTCCATTTGCAGCAAGTCGGAGGATGATGCGGTGACTCCACAACGAATCTTGGAGGCGAAGTGGAGAAGGAACAACAAATAAATACAAGCAAGTTGTCATTGAGGCTCAGGCGATTAAATCGTCTCTCGGTGAAGTGCCAAGCGCCTCTCGAGGCCAATGATAATGGCTGGTGCGGTCGAGGCACAGGAAGGAAGCGCCTGGGAGTTAACACTGGCAATGAAAGTGCAATCCATGGATTTGAGACTCCGGTGGATGCCACCTCGAAAGACCCCAGGCGGTTGACTTTGTTTAAGCGATCCAAGGCCTCATTGCGATTGAGACTTCATGAGGTAGTGAAGGCCAATGAGAGGTTGAGACTTCCGGGGTAAAGAGCCGACGCAGAACATCCCTCCTACTATCATTGATCCATCCGAAAAGGAGATAAGTGCTCTTCACGATTCCCAAGAAAATCGATATAACCTTTACGGGATCACGAAGGTGAAGACGGCGAGTCATCCCCTATTGCCAATCCAAAAGACTCGGTGAGGATGTTCTCCCAAGCACGAGTAAGTCAGACCTTAAGGCTACTCGTCAAACCTTTAATTTTGATGATGAGCCACGCCTTGGAAATCTCATCATCGTCCGATGACACCTACGATATGGCCGGGACGATCAACTCATAAGGAAAAATCATTTGAGACCGACAAAGTGTTAAAACAGTGAGGCTCGGCCAGGTCGGGTCAACTTCACAATGGACCACAATTGAAAGCAGTCAATCGCGAGGCTCCCAAGGCTGCGGCTGAGGATCGACTCCACCAAGGGGACTTCACGAGCACAAGTTGTCATTCATTGATTCCCATTGCCCGTGATGATTCGTTTGAAGAATCATTTCCCTTCTCTCAGCGATGCGACCTTCATGAATAAGCGGCTCGAGATCAAGAATGTTTCCATAAACCCGATCCGTTATTCAATGACACCATCATCCCAATGACTTTGACTTTGGCCGCTTGGCCGCCAACCGAGACAAGTGGCGGTTGAGGTTCGAGAAGTTTTAAGGCCATATTTGCATAGATAGAGAAGATGGAGAGGCACCAGGCCTCTTTGGACATGAGGTGGATAATCGAGACACAAATCTTCCGCCGATTTGCGAGGAATAATTGTCGGGATCCGGGAATGGTGGCAACAATAGCAAACAATACGCGTAGAACAAGCTCGATATTTCAGGACATTGTTCAATAAATTGCTAGTCTGGCGGTGAGAATGCGTCGAAGACAAGAATGCAAGAGAACATCGAATGAATGCATGAATCTCACCACACGAGAGATGAAGGCTGCTGCGTGAATACAATAAGAAAAAGAGCTCTGGCAGCGTAGAGGAAAATATGGATCGGAAGTTCGGCCTCCTCATGGTGAAATGAAGGCTGGTGACGGTTGAATCAACGCCACCCGCTCCGAATTCAGCAAAGATACTCCCCAGAGATTCGAAGCATATCTCGGCTATCGATCGCTTAGACTTCATGATTGCTAGCTTGTTTCCGGGGTTCTCTCTCCTTTGATGATGCCAAAAGGGGAAAAAGAATACCTAAAAGCGTTGAAAGGATCACGAAGCTAAAAAAGGAGGGGACGCATCTGTGAAGGAAAGACAGTGAGACGAGAGAAGAGAGAAGAAAGGAAAATCTGTTGAGGGAAAGGCTCAAAAGATATGACCTTGATGATTGCTAAAACCCCCAACAAGGTCTTGTCACGGTGATATCATCAAAGCCAAACTCCCGATGACTCGCGGCTCCAACATCTGCAGTACCCATGGTGAAAAGAGAAAGATAGTTGAAGCGGGGATGAATGAGGTGGAAGGAAAGATGGATGCCCGAGTTATGGATATTCTCAAACAACATGGAGGCATTCCAACAGGCGGAGACACCTATGCCATTTCGGGCGTCGGAGGCAAGGCAAGATCTATTTATGAATTCAAGACGCTCGCATTCGGGAGTTACTTCGCATATATGTCCATGGCTCAAGCACAGGATTTGTATTGGGAAAAAGGGCTCAAGTTATGTGAAGAAGGAGCTGGGCATCGGACTCTTGCGATCACTCTGCTTTGGTCACTCATTTGGGAATAAGAAAGGCTGAGTATAATACACACCCGAGGAGGAAGAGGAAAAAGCGTGGTGGAGGAAGAGGTTTTGGACCACAGACCTCGCCCAAAAACATTGAGTACATAGATCCAGGCAAGAAAGGAGGGATCTATTGATTTGAGACGAAGTAGCCAACTGCAAGTGGCTAAGAACAATCTTGAGTATGTGAAGAGGATTGAAGAAGAAAATAGAAGACAAACTCATTTGTGGGAGGAAAGACAAGAAAAGAAAAAGAAGAGATGAAGCGCAGAAGAAAGGCTTATGAGAACAAGAAGGAGGTGAAGATGAGAATAAGAGAAAAAGGTCGGAAGATGTCGAGTGAAGAAGAGGAAAGAAGGAAGCGCGAAGGAGATGAAGTGTTGTTGTCCACCCCTTCATGTATTTACTATGTAAATACATCTTTATGTAAGTCTTCTGTACATCGAATAAAATTGTATAATTTCTATACTTGCGTAGATATAGAACAACATGGTTACCTCAAGTTCTATTTAAGCTACGATACACTCAGAACAAATTTGTGTAAAGAACAAGAATGTTATGATCAATAAAAGATTGATTCTACGCATACATTCAGCGTGATTCTACATTGTCTGTCACGTATCTTTCTTTGTTTAATTATTGAATGAATGTTTAAAGTTTTGGCATCATCAAAAAGGGGGAAATTGTTGGGAAATTAATTTTTAGATTTTGATGAATGCCATGTAGAACTTAGAATAAAAAGTTGGCACCCCATTTTTGTTGTAAATTGCATTGTAATAGATAGGATGGTGGAGGCGAGTTAAGTCGGCTATGCCAAGATATGCAAGAAGTCAAGCGGAGACTAGAAGGAAGACTCATTTGTGAGGCGGTGAGTTTAGCAAAGAAGAGAGAAGACGGGAACTCGTTGAAGGTGCGGTGAGATGCGGTGAGTGAAGTGTCAGTCAAGTCAACTTAAGACAACCAAGTCTCAAGTTGAAGTGACGGATGAGGCATCCAATGATTGGAAGCTGACTCGAAGTCACCTGGGGAAGTCAAGGAAATGCAGTCAAGTAGAGATAACTGAAAGAGATTCGTTGCATAGAAGTCAAGAGAATTACTTAAACAAGTAATACTTCCATACTACCTTTCTTGAAGTGCTCGGTCGAAGCATGCAAAAGGAATAAACGATAGGAAGATCGCACTGTGTCGAACTACGAAAAAGTGAATACTCATTCATACGAGGAAATGTCAATTTCAAGGGCGCAACAAGACAAACGATGACCACAAGTGCCTTTTGAAAATTAGCCTATCTCTTCAACGGGCAAATTTACAAAAGAACACTATAAAAGGTTGAGGAATCTATTTGAGAGGATGTTGGTTACCTTGACAATCAGAAAAACAAATATGAACAAGAAAAGTAATATCTGTAACCAAAAATATTCTCAAATCATTCAAGTTCAATCCTCAAGCCTACATTACGAAGGAAATCAATCCAACACTCACATGTGAAGGAAAGACGACTTCAATCAGTTGAAGAGGAAACATTTGAAGAATCAAGGGGTCTACATTCCACGGAGGATTGTAGGAAGGTTCAAGGTCGAACCAGTCTCAAGTTTTTGGAGGGCTTCGTGATCAAATCCAAGAAGCTTGAGCAAGTGGGTTGTAGTAGCAAAGCGTTGCCGCCTGTGAAGAAAGTTTGAGTCATACGAGAAGCCACATTTGTGTGACCAAGGCATCTCGGACCGAGTCCCCAAAGGATCAAGTCGTTTGTGTGATCAAAACTTGCATACGGATCATTAACCACTTTGTATATTGATCAATACTTAGTGGATTCCTCCGGGAGTTGGAGAAGAGAGGAGTAGAAAAATTACCCCATCTCAGAACCTCTATAAAAACTTATTGTGTCATTTACATTTCAACACTTTAATTTACGCACATTACTTTAATATCTGTGATAAATTTGCTATCCAATTGATAATCAACAAAGTGCTAAAACCAAGCATTAAAACATATTTAACCAAAATTCAAGGGTGTTAAGTCTTCCGCTGAAAACATATCACAAGTCGAGTTAAGTCTTTAGTCAAAGCAATTTGAGTTATTCCATCAATAGCTCGGTTGAGTCTTTTGAGTGACTAACTCTGGCTGATTAATTAACTTGGTTGTCCACCAAGGACTCAAATTTTGTGAAATATTAACTCGAACGTTTTAAAAGGACTAAATCGAAAAGTTGGTAAGGTTTATTCAACCCCCCTTCTAAACCTTACACTCACACCCCTTGGGACCTACAAGAGAGAAGTTACAAAACACTTTACTGAATATACAGATGACTTACACAAAAATGTATTTACAAGAGTAAAATACATGAAGGGTTCGCAACAACACTTCATCGCCTTTGCAGCCTCCTTCTTTCCTCTTCAGCTCTGTCATCATCAGCTCTCTTTCTTTTTCTTTCATCTTCAGATGCTTTCTTCTTTTCATAAGCTCTCTTCGCAGCAGCATCTTTTCGCATCCTCTCTTCCCATAGATGGTCTTGTCTTCTGTTTTCCTCTTCTATTCTTTTCACGTAGTCAGCATTCTTCCTAGCCACTTCCAGATTCGCTACTTCATCATACCCGGCCAAGAGATCCTTCCCTTCTTACCATCTACATTTTCGATATTTTTGGGTAGAGGTCTAGGTCGAAAACCTCTTCCTCCACCACTTCTTCCTCCTCCTCTGGGTGTATACTGTGCATGAGTCTTCTGCTTACTAGCTGAATGGCTTCTGGTAGTCTGCTGCCTATTAGCTTCTTCGCATAACTTAAGACCCTTCTCCCAGTATAGATCCCAGGCTTGGGCACAGACATCTTCTGGAAATAGCCTTCGGATTCGAGTGTTTTAAATTCTTCAGCTGATCTTGACTCGTCTCTGTCATCTGAAATAGCATCTTGATCCTTCCCTGCTGGAATGCCACCGTAATGTTTCAACACTTCTTCAATACGGGCATCTATCTTTTTATCGAACTCTTTCATCCCTCGCTTTACAATTTTTGTTTTCTCTGACACGGGTACAACAGAGTGTTCGGCCGGGCAGAGTCATTTTGGAAGTTTTCTCATGATGGA
Source organism: Rehmannia glutinosa (assembly GCA_016081115.2). Classification (NCBI taxonomy): domain Eukaryota; kingdom Viridiplantae; phylum Streptophyta; class Magnoliopsida; order Lamiales; family Orobanchaceae; genus Rehmannia; species Rehmannia glutinosa. Next base: position 46,800,298 of record CM071936.1, on the reverse strand, counting down.
TGCTATGACATGACCTTGCTGAGGGTTTCAGCAATCATTAGTGTCAAATCCTTTGACCTTTCCCCCTCAATCGCTTTTCCTTTTTCTTCTCACGATTGCTTCTTCTTTCAACTTCCTGGTACTCCTCTTCCCCCTTTTTGGCATCATCAAAGAGAGGGACCCTCGAAACATGCTGCGAGCATGAAGTCAAGTTGACCGAGAGTGGAGTTCTTCTTAGAGTCTGCCTTTCGGCATATGTTTGTCTAAATTCTCGGCAGTGGCTTTTGACACATACCGCCACGATTTCATTTCGGCCATTAGAAGGTGAATTCAATTCATGTTCTCTCAAGACGCTTGAGAATTTGTTTTTGTTGGAATTCATGCAACAATGACTCCATTTGATTGTATGAGAGGCATGCAATCTTTCAATGTACGCCGCATCCTCTACTTCATATCAAAGATTGTCGGACTCCAAACAAGCATCTTAGTGTACAATGCCTTGAAATAGCGAACTTGTTCGTATCGCAATGCACTCTGCTGCTGACACCACTCCCTGATCCTTACCACCTCTCAAGTCTGCTCTGAGGGTGGCATATCTATTGTCCAGACATAGATCTAATGAGGCATGGTGTCGTTCGATCTTCTCAATTTCTCCACAGATTTTCTTGAAGATTTCACGAATCTTAGGTGTCACACCTGATTCAGCTGTCGGCCATTCTGCATCGAAATCAAAGTTTGCTGGCACAATAGAGTCGGTAGGGATGACTCGATCTTCTCGGATGGTGAATCATCGCTGCTCTTTAGCTGTCTCTTCCTCTAGCTCTGGCAGCTCAATCGAAAAGGGAAAAACTTGCTCAAAGGCATCATCTCGCACATAAGGGATTGATTGTGTGGTCTTTGCCTGTGATGTTCCTGGTGGAGTCGATTAAGTCGATACTGCTGTAGCTGTGGGAGCCTGTGCAGATGACTCGGTTTCAGCTGGGCCTTTTGAAATGGGTTGGCCAGCTGACTGAGCCTCAGCTGTCTTAACAGCTTCTTCAGCCTCAGTGGATTTTGCTAAGTGAATTACCGGATCCTCAGCTGTATCATCAGCGTCATCAAATGATGATGAGACCTGGGGGCTTGGTTCATCATCAAAGTTAAATGTTTGACGAGCAGCTTTGAAACTGGACTGATTCGTCTGCGGGAGAACATCAACAACTGGGTCCTTTTGATGTGCAACTGGTGTGGACTCAGCTTCATCTTCAGACCCCAGAAAAGATATGTCAGGATTCTCCTGGGAGTCATGAAGTGCACTAATCTCCTTCTCAGATTCAGTGCTTGGAACAGGATGAATGTTCTGTATCTCTTGAGCTTTACCCAGGGAAGTCTCAACCTCCCTTGGGCCTTCAACACCTCCAGAAGTCTCAACTGCAACGAGGCCTTCTACATTCCCTTCGACAGTCGCAGCTGTCTTAGGGTCTTCAGCAGTGGCATCCATAGGAGTCTCAACCCTTTGGATTGCGCTTTCAGTGACCAGAGTGTTAACTCCCAGGGCGTTTCCATCTTGTGCCTCGACCGCGCTTGTAGTGTTACCAACCTTCAGCGGTGACGACACTTTAGCGGGACAAACTCAACCTGTCCGAGCCGTCAATATCAACTGTTGTGGTTTGTCTCGGTTTCCACTTTGCCTCCTTTCTTCAATATGGAGTCATCCGCAAACATCCTCCGACCTGTTGCGGTGAAGTGAGTTTCCCCCCGCACATCACCGAGGTGATCGATGATGGGGTCACTGTTCGGACTCATGCGGGTTGCTTCCATTGAGTGCTCAACCATTGGGCCAGGTGATAAAACACCGTCATTAGGGGTTGGCTCAACTTGGGTGCCCAAATTCCCGGATCTCATTGCCAATTCCCTTGGACCCATCTTCGAAAATCGGGACGTAGTCAGCTGATGATAATTTGTGGCAATTTTCGCACTACTCCCAATGGGTCTATCTGGAGAGAATGTGAGGACTCTCCTGGTCCTTCAAACATTTGTTGCTCATGCATATTCCTGGATTCCCTCAGAGCTTGTTGCATGTCTGACTTCTCTGTTGCAAAGAACGGGATCCATATCTTCATCACTCTCGAGAACACATCCGGATGAGAGTGAGTGTGTTCTAGAGTTCGTAGCGTGCATATCTTGGCTTTCTCGCGAGCAGCCGCTTCTCTACCGCTTTGGCTTGTTCATTCTCCTTTAAGATTTGTAGGATATTCAGGCAGTTATCTCCATCAAGGGCCTGAAGCACTTTAGTGACTCCGAGAAATTGGAATAGTTCCTCCTCTTCTTCGATAAACTCAGGGCTTTCGAACTGTAACCTTGAGTGACTTAGCTTCCATGCCCTCCATTCACGTAGACGGCGTTGAATGTCCGGGTATACAGGAGAATACATGATGACATCATCATCGTCATCTTCTTCTTGGCCTTCATGTTTCGAATGGGAGGCAAGATGCTCTCTTTCTTCACCTTCGCCCGAGAGCGTCGTAGCGGTGGAGAGATAACTTTTTCAAGCTGGAGGGTCTGTTGTCTCGGATGCTTCATCATCCTCAGTTGTCCTCTCCACAACTGGGTCTTCTGAAGGCCTCTGCTGATCACCTCAGCAGACTTGGCGATTTCATCTATTATTTCGAGATCGCACTACGAGTGTCGCAGATCAGATGCTTTCTCCGTGAGTGGCGATTAATTTGTATTTTCATGCTCAAAGCTTGGCGATCCTTCGTCTTTTGGTTTTAACCAGAGGAATTTCTGGTTCTGCTTCTTCTTCGGATTCTCTGGCCGCGGCGGCCGGGGCATCCTTCTTCGAGGAGCCGCCTTCCTGGATTTAGCGATCCTTCTTCCGTATGGTCGAGAAGGGATTTGGGCTTCTTTCGGCCTCGGCCGCATGGGCAGAGACACTACACTTGCAGGCGGCGACCAATTTGTGGGGCGCAGTGCATCCTTTTTCTTAGTCTGCAGGGGCATCCTTCTTCTTTGCGGTGCGCAGGGTAGCTTTCTTCTTGGAAGGGGGAGGTAATAATTTGTGTCCTCGGGTTGGTTGATTCCCCTTACTTGTGTCCGCCCTCTTCGCGTGGGCTCTTTACGGGCTCCGAGAGATTAGCCACGAACATCCTTTTGTTGACATGGAAAGGTTTTCCATGTCGAAGGGGAATGCCCTTCACTTCCATTAGGTGGCCAATCACCAGGCCATAACCAGAGATCCTCCAAAGGATCCGTCTTCCTTGAATGACTTTTACAATGTTCGCATAGTACATTGTACCACGAACTCGGCTTGATTGACTTTCTTACCCTGCATGATCGCAACCATGATGATCAGCTTAGTCTTTGATAGTTGGTTGAAGCTGCCAAACTTCATGTCTACACACTTGGAGACGGCATCCATCAACTTGTGATAGTCGTCCTTCAGCAACGTTTTCTTTGCTGTGTAGACCACCTTAGCAGCACGCTTTGGTTTGGCTATTTCTTTCCATGCAACAGCCAAATCAACTTCAGCTTCGTATATCTCATTCATGCCCTCAGACGGCAACAAACAGTGTTCCGCAAGGTCTTTAGCAGTTATCATAATGTCCTTGCGGTAGACAAAAGACTTGATGCCTTCGTCCTGCACCTCCGCATTCACATTGAACTGCGCCACCTCTTCAAGGTAGGTGTGCGAGTACTCCAAAGTAAGAAAAGCCTTAAGACCAGACTTTTCCAACATTTCTGCAATCTTCTTCACTAGTGTTTCATCCGAACCCTGCTTCACCATGCCTTCAAAATCCACGGACGATCCTGAGTGGATTTGCTTCGATAACTTGACGAAATCAAACTTTGGTGCCATTTGTAGAGATTTTTACCGATTAAAAACTTGAAGAACTGGTTTGAGGACTCTTAGGGTTTTCGAGAGAGAAAAGAACTTGCTTTCTTTTGCTTGAAGATGAACAGTTTTGAGTGTGAGAGAGAGAAAACTGAAGAAAGAGTATATAAGGGTTATGAAAGGACGGGTTTTTGGATTTTGAAATTTGATCAAGATCAACGGCTCAGATTTAGCCCGTCAAACCGCATTTAATTCCTCACATTTAATGCGGCAGCATTTATATCCAATCATATGCTTACTGTGTAGCTTTTGACTATACCCGTCATTATTATGCTAACGTCATCCTTAAAAACATTCCCGCTCATTTAAAACAACTGCGTTTTTGTCACTTAGTTCATAAATGACTCAGCTTATCTCAAAAATGACTTAGCTCTTCTTCCCTCTTTTCATTAAGTGACTCAGCTGTCAGCTAACTCGATACAGCTGACTTTCCGATATGGCTATTTCACTTGGTTGATGTGAAAAACTTGTTTATTTCTCACTTTCTATCTTCCATCTCTTCTGATTGAGTCTTCTGAGTGTTAACTCAGCTCAATTAACCCTAGCTCATGCTTAAGCTCCTCAAATCTTGATTCACATAAGGGCTTGGTGAATATGTCAGCTAACTGCTTATCAGTTGAGATATATTCCAAAGTGATGTCTTTCTTTTCAACATGATCTCTTATAAAATGATATCTGACATCAATGTGCTTTGTTCTTGAGTGCAACACAGATTTCGAGTGATTGCAATAGACTTGTGTTATCACACATAATTGGAATCTCCTTTTCTTCAATTTCATAATCTCTCGATTCTTTGTCTCATCCATAAGATTTGAGCACAACTTGTTTGCCCCGCAACTATGTACTGCTTCTTGGTGTGGATGTGGCTATTGAGTTTTGCCTCTTGCTAAACCAGAAACCAATCTGTTTCAAGCATTTGACATGTACCGGCAAGTACTCTTCTGTCAACTCTACATCCATCATAGTCGAGTCCGAGTAACCAATAAGCTTGAATCCACCTTCCTTTGGATACCATAAGCCAACTTCCGGCATCCCTTCAAATATCTTAGGATTCTCTTAGCTGCATCATGTGGCTCTCTTTGGTGCAGATTGAAATCTTGCACATACACCTACCGCAAAGGTGATGTCGGTCTGCTTTGGTACGTTAAATACACAGTGATGATCCAATAAGTGCTCAGTATCTTGTTTGATCTGACTTACCATCTGCATCCATGTCCATCTTGGATGATGTGTTCATTGGTATTTTCTGAAGACTTCTCTTCCATACCAAATTTCTTCGTTAAATCTCTGGTGTGCTTTGTTTGACTTATGAAAGTTCCATCCTTCAATTGCTTAACTTGAAGTCCTAGGAAGAAGGTCAGCTCTCCCATCATGCTCATTTCAAATTTGCCTTGCATGAGGTTTGAGAACTTATCACACAACTCTTTATTTGTGGATCCAAAAATGATATCATCTACATATATTTGAACAAGCAGTATACTCTCTCCATCTTGAATTCTGGAGAGTATTCTGTCCACTTTGCCTTTGGTGAATCCATTATAAGTTAGGAATTGAGATAATGTATCATACCATGCTCTTGGTGCCTGTTTCAATCCATATAATGCTTTCTTGAGCTTGTACACCTCATCACCAATGGTTTTCTGCTCAAAACCTAGAGGTTGTTCAACATAGACTTCTTCCTCCAACATTCCATTTAAGAATGCACTTTTCACATCCATTTGATATACAGTGAAGTTCTTGTGAGCAACATAGGCAAGAAACATCCTTATTGCTTCTAATCTTGCAACAGGAGCAAATGTTTCATCAAAATCTATTCCCTCTTCTTGGCAATACCCTTTGGCTACCAATCTTGCTTTGTTTCTTACCACAGATCCTTCTTCATTCATCTTGTTTCTGAAAACCCATTTTGTGCCAATAACATTCTGATGGGTTGGTCTCTGCACCAATTCACATACTTTGTTCCTTTCAAACTGATTCAGCTATTCTTGCATGGCTTGAATCCAATGTGTATCATCCAGTGCTTGAGACACATCTTTTCGCTCTATTTGGGAAATAAAACAAGTGAACATTGCTTCGTGTTGAGCTCTAGATCTGGTTCTTACACCATCTCAAACATCTCCAATAACTAGCTCTGGTGGATGGTCTCTCAGCCATCTCACATCAGGTTGAAGTAAGTCAGTTGGGTTCAGCTGTCTCGCAGCTGTGTTGTCTTGAACCGCTCTTTCATGATCATTCAGCTGTAGACTTTCCAGCTGTCTTTGAGATTCAGCTATCTCATCTTCATCTTGGTTGATTATTCTTACTTCAGCTTCAACATAAGGACTCTTCTGCATAGTTGGTTGATTTAGCTTATCAGCTAACTCTTCAATGTCTTCTCCATTCACATTAGGTTCATCAAAAACCACATGAATGAACTCTTCTGTGACCATAGTCCTCTTGTTCAGTACTCTATAGGCTTTGTTCTCGGTTGAGTATCCCAAAAAGATACCTTCATCAGCTTTAGCATCAAAAGCCTTTAGATTATCCTTGCCATTGTTGTGGATGAAGCATTTACATCCAAATATTCTAAAATATGCAACATTTGGCTTTCTCCCTGTCCATATCTCATAGGGAGTCTTGGTCAATTGCCTATTTATCATGCATCTGTTTTGAGTATAGCATGCAGTGTTGATGGCTTCGGTCCGAAATATCTTAGGCAATCCAGCTTCAGCTAACATGGTTCTTGCAGCCTCATTGTGAGTTCTGTTCCTCCTTTCAGCTACTCCATTCTGTTGTGGAGTTCTTGCTGCAGATAGCTTATGAGCAATACCATTTTCAATACAATACTGAGTTATTATCCCATTGACAAACTCGGTTCCTCTATCGATCTTATCTTTATAATGGTTTGGCTCTTTTCATTTTGAACTCTTTTTCATCACCGAGGTAACTTCGCAAAGTTTCCTTCTTTTTGCACATGAAGATTGTCCATGTATATCTTGAATAATCATCCACCACCACTAAGGTGTATTTCTTTCCACTTATGTTGGCTGGTTCAACTGGACCAAATAAATCCATATGCAACAGATGCAATATCCTTGTTGAAGAAGGACTAGACTTCTCCTTGAATGAAGATTTGATCGATTTCCATCCGCATGCATCACATACACTTTCCTTCTTGTATATCGAGTCCGGCAATCCTTCCACAAGATGACTCCTTGCAAGCTTGTTGATTGTCTTGAAGTTGAGATGACTCGAAACTTCTGTGCCATGTACCAACTTGATTGGTTGTGCTCTTTGCTAACTAGAACAAGTGCTTGGTGTGGCGATGAGACCGTCTACCACATACATATTCTTTTGTCTAGATCCTTGCAAAGACTATTTCATTTGATTCAGTATCTTTAATCTGGCACACTCCCATATTGAACCCAACATTATAGCCCTTGTCACAGAGTTGGCTGATGCTTAACAGGTTGAAGTTGAGGCCTTCAACATATGCAACATTTGTGATCTCTAATCCATTCTTTTTGATGGATCTAGTGCCTCTTATTTCCCCTGGATTTCATTTTCTCCAAATATGACTTTTGCACATCTAATCTCCTTGAACATTGACAGATTTTTCTTGTTTCCTATCATATGTCTGGAACAACCACTATCCATGTACCAGGTTCCTTGGCACTCAGCTGTTCCCTGAACCTGCAATCAAGGAAATTAGTTTTTAGGTACCCATACTTGTCTGGGTCCTGAGGGGTTAGTGTTGTAAGATGATCCAACCAACCTATAGCCAAATGACTTAACTCTAAGAGGTTGCCATCTATATGTGCCATAATCATATTCACTTTGGCAAATTGCTTGGGGGCTTTAGGTTCATACAACTGTCTCTTTTGTCTGTATGCCTGTGTGTGTGTTTTAGCAATTGCCTTCTTTGGGTAGGTGTGATATTTCTAAGTGTAGTGCCTGGGTGCATATGTGTGCTGAAAATAGCTCTTTTGCCTTTGGAATGACCTTTGTTGAGGTTTAGGTCTTTGCCATCTAGGCTTGTATTCCATTGGTCTTTGCTGATTTTTCACATTTTTCCAATCAGCTTGGCTTGGATAGTTTCTACCATTCCCATTATATATGTTTCTTTGATAAAACTTCTGGGGTTTTTGGTAGCTCTATTTATTCTTCACAGAGTACTTTCTATTTGGAGTTTGCTGAGGAATTCTGCTGGATTCTTCTCAGTTGTCCTCTCAGCATACTCAACTGGTTGTTTTCCTTTTCCTTTATATCCATGGCCAGTTTGTTTGTGGTTGTGCTTTGGAATGAATGTGGGTGCAATATTTGGTGTTTTGGATTTTTGAGATGCTTCATTACTCGAAGATCCTTTTTCCAAAATCACTCTAGGAGTTTGACTGTGCACAAAGGAATTGAATCCTATGCCTGTCTTATCTACACATTCTTTTTGACTCAAGATAAGGTCATCCAATGATTTGGATGCCTTTGTGAATGAGGCAATTACATTTTTAAGATCATTTTCTCTTTTCTATAGACTATCTCTCGTTATTATTAGTTTGACATTTTCGGCCTTGACTCTTTGTTCTCACCAGCTATGTGACTTAGAGTACTCAACTCCTTAGTTAGCTGTGAGTTTTGGTTTTTGAGCTGGCAGTTTTCCTCATTTATAAGTGTGTGTGAGGATTTTATGTGCTCAAAGTCTTTCATTATTTTGCCTAATGAATCATAAAGATCAATGGGTGATGAAGTGTGTGTGTCACAATCACTATCACTTGAATCTGAATGAGATGAGTTAGAGTGTACCTCATCTTCTTGGTCTGGTTGATCTTGTTCTTTAGCCATAAGATAGATCATTGCTTCTTCTTCAGAATCACTTGAGTAGTCAGCTTCACTACTCTCTCGAGTCGCCGCTTTTAGACTTAGTTTGTCTCGGCGACCAACATGGCTTTCTTCTTTTCCTGTCTTCTTTCTCTGAAGACTTTTCTTTCTTCTTCATTCATGTACTTATTGACTAGTGGATAGGAACAGTCAATTGCAAAATGTCCTGGTTGTCTGCAATTCCAACACAGGTTCTCAGCTCTTTGATCAGCTCTTTCTGTCCTTGGGTTTTCAGCTCTCTGATACTTAACCCTTTGATGCTCAGCTCTCTTGGGTGGCTTGTCTTCCCTTGACTTGGAGGGAGTTGAATGTCTCCTGGAGGATTCACCCTTGTTTCTTTTATAGTTCTTATTGAAGAACTTGTTGAATCTTTTAACCATCAGGGCAATCTCCTCAGCTCTTTTAAGTGCAGTTGTCTTAGGTACAACTATCTCCTCTTGCTCCTTTCTTCTCAGCTCAAACTCATAGGCTTTGAGATCTGAGAATATCTCATGATTGGATGTTGTTGTGAGGTTCATTTAGTGTCTCAGGGCCATGACCTTCATTTCCCATCCAGCTGGGAGGCTTCTCAGAATCTTCATACACATTTCTTTTTGTGTACATTCTTTCCCAAGTGTTGATAGCTCATTTGTGATTTCAGTGAATCTGGCATCCAGCTGATCTAAGGTTTCACCTGCAAGCATTTTAAAATTTTCAATTTTTTGTCGACAAAGAACAGATAATTTATTTTCTTTAATCGCTTCCGATACTTCACAAATTAAGGTTCGATTTATCCCCATTTGTTTTCCAGTTGGCAAGATTTGATTTTGTTGAACATTGCTTTGTCCAAAGTTTTGTAAAGTATGTCCTTGGCCATATTGTTCAAGTTGTATCTTTTTCTGTCCTCGTTTGTCCACTCAATCCTTGGTTTCTCAACTATGGTTGGTCTTGCCTCGCCAGCCAGCCTTCTCCTCCTTCATTGCAGCTCCGCACTCCTGGCCGTGTTCACTTTCGATTTGCAGTGGCCCATCCTCTATCACTAGCCACATTTCATCATGTGTGACAGAGATGAGCCTCGCATACGAATTTTCCAATCATCAAATTCCTCAACAGTGAACATAGGAATGCGTGTCAGATTTGCTTCCATGATAATAACTTTTGCTAAGAATGAAAGATTTTTAAGATACAAGTGTTAAAAATCTTTTTAGAAAAGATAGATATCTAGTTCAGTAAGCAGTGCGGAAGGCTCAATGAACCAACCGCTCTGATACCACTTGTAGGTCCCAAGGGGTGTGAGTAAGTTTTAGAAGAGGGGTTGAATAAACCTTACCAACTTTTCGATTTTAGTCCTTTTAAAAATTTACAGAGTTAACACTCACACAGCTAAGTCCTTGAGGGACAACTAAGTTAGTTACTCAGTAGAGTTAGCCACTCAACAGACTCGATAGAGTTGTTGATAGAATAACTCAGATGTTTAACCTAAACCTTAACTAGGCTGTGTTGATTTTATCAGCGGAAGACTTAACACCCTTGAATTTGATTTAAACTTGTTTTAACACTTGATTTTAGCACTTAGTTATTAATCAGTTGGATAGCAAATTATCGCAGATATAAGTAAGTATGTAGAAATAAAAGTTGCTGAAATGTAAATGACACAAATGATTTTTATAGAGGTTCGAAGATGGGGTAATTATTCTAATCCTCTCTTCTCCAACTCCTAGAAGAATCTACTAAGTAATGATCAATTCACAAAGTGCTTATCAGTCTAGAGACTAGTCTTGATCACACAGCTGACTTGCTCCTTGGAGTCAGTGTAGAGATGCCTTGGTCACACAGTTGGCTTCTCTTCCGAGTCAGCTTCTTCACAGGGCAGCTGTCTTGCTACTTCAGCTCACTTTCTCAAGCTTCTTGGGTTTGATCACGAAGCACTCCAATAACTTGAGACTAGTTCGACCTTGAACCTTCCTACAGTCCTCCTTGGAAAGTAGACCCCTTTTGATTCTTCAAAAGTTTCCTCTTCAACAGTTTGAAGTTATCTTTCCTTCACAGCTTTGTGTTGGATTGATTTCCTTCGAGTTTCAGGCTTGAGGATATGCTTGAATATCTTTGAGAATATTTGCGATTCTGATTTGAATATTGCTTGCTTGTTCGTGGTTCAGGTAATCAAGGTAACCTTTTCTCAATGAGTTTCCTCTGCCTTTTATAGTGAACTTTCAAAAATCTGCCCGTTGAAGAAATAGGCTGATTTTCAAAAGACACTTGTGTTCGTTGGCTTGTCTTTTCTTGGTCTTCAATCTTGAGATGTAGACCTTTCCTCGTATTAAATGAATGTTCAACTTTTCAAGTTCTTCACGAGGTGCAGTGCTTCCCATTGATTTATTCCTTTTGCACGCTTCTGGGACAAACACTTTAAGACCTGGCAGCATGGAAGTATTACTTGTTTAAGTAATGTTCTTGACTTCTGTGCAACGGATGTATTTCAGTTAACTCCTCTTGGCTCTGCCTATTTCCCCAGGTGACTTAAGTCTGCTCCAATCATTTGAAGACTCAATTGTCACTTTCAACTTGTGACTTGGCTTCTTGAGATGACTTTCACTGACACTTCACACAGTTGTTCCTCAGCTAATACATCTTCAGTCAAGTTCTTGATCTTTCTTCTTGGCCATACTCAGCTGTTCCACAGCGGAGTCTTCACTTCAGTCTTCAGTTGACTTCTTGTATTTCCAGGCTTAGCTGACTCGACTCAGCTTTTCCAGCCCTATCTATTACAATGAAAATTACAAGGAAAATGGGGTGCCAACTTTCTAGTTTAAGTTTTACATGGCATTCATCAAAATCTACAAAATAAATTTCCCAACATAATCTAAAAGATAATAAATAATCCAAAAATCAATGATTCTATCTATACAATCTATTTTTTTCATAAATCAAAGATTCTATCTATATATTTTATTGTAATCTTAAAGGTAAATAATAATCCAAAAATCGAAGCTTCTATCTATACAATCTAAATATTCTATATATAATTTAAAAAAGTAAGTTACTCTAAGAAATGAAAGATATATATATTGGATACTTTTGATTAATAAAATTAATACATTTAACTAAATGATTTTTTTAAACGCTAAAAATTAAATATCAGTCATTGCAATATTCAATTAATTTGTAGAAAATTAATGAAAATAATTATAACAATGTAATTAAGAATTAAAAAATTATGTTATTTTGATTTAAATTTTTGGATGGTTTTGGATTGTTTCAGTATTTTAGGTAATTTTTTCTTTTTTAATCCAATTAAGGGTATAATGGTAATTGTCTAAAAGGACGTATTTTTTTGGAATCATTTGACTTTTTGTAACCATATTTGATGGGATGCAATTGTAACTGCCTTATTTAATGGTGTGATTTTAGGGGCAGTTTTTTTCCCAATATTAGTTTTTTTGGGATCCAGCATAGGTAGTGTTATTTTGCTGCTTAAATAGCTATTAGATAACGCGTAATTAGTTGTTTTTTATTGCATTATTTTTATGACACTTATTGCATAATTGGGTATAATGCACTGCATAATTAGTTTTTACACACTACATAGATAACTTCTAGACAATGCATAGTTAGTCGATTTTTGTTGCATAATTTATGATATTTTGCATAATTGGGTATAATATATTGCATATTTAATTTTTGTACATCGCATAGATAGCTTCTAACAATGCATAGTTACTTACACGATTATGCACACTCTCATATTCTGTATATTTACTATACACATGTTGCATATTTTCTATATATTTATTGCATATGTAGACCCTTTTTTATGTGCAGTTGATTTCTATGATTCTTTTACATGTATGAAAATTTCATGCATACTTAGTATCATATTGTGTATATTTAATATACAGATGTTGCATATTTACTATATATTTATTGCATACAAACACAATATGCATATTTTCTCATATTATGTATATGTACTATACACATGTTGCATATTTTATATGTATTTATTGCATACTAGAAAAACACCCGTGTGTTACACGAGATTTGTCCAAAAGATTAAATTTTAGTGTCTCAAATTTATTTGTGATAGTTAGAAGAAACCGAAAATACTGATTATAAAAATATTAATTTGAAAGCTACATACATATTATATAAATTTATTAAATATCTTTTTTAAAAACTCGTATATAAAATATACGATTTGCCGATTAAATATTGATTGGATTAAACTTGCCTGATATAAATACATATGATTGATTGTATTAAATACTAATTTTGCCGCTTAATTTGCATGCGGTCAAAATTAATTCAATTTTTTGGTTGTCTTTTATGGTCTTTTAGGAAAGAATATCAACTTATAATTAGAAAAACAAACTTGCATGGATATACATACATATTATATAAATATATTAAATATCTTTTTTCAAAACTCGTATATAAAATATATGATTTGGCGATTAAATATTCATTGGATTAAATATTTGATTGGATTAAATATTGATTGGATTAAACTTGTCGAATATACATACATATATATTATATATATGATTGGATTAAAAAATAATTTGTCAATTAATTTGCATGTGGTCAAAATTAATTCAATTTTTTGGTGTCTTTTATGGTCTTTTAGGAAAGAAAATCAACTTATAATTAGAAGCAAAAAAAATCAATTTATCCAAATATACAGAAAATCAATTAAGTTAATAGTTATATACGAAAAATTAATTAATATGTTATACGGAAAATCAATTGAGTCAATAGTTATATACTTGCAATACAAAAATTTAATTAATACGTCGATATTTGATTGGATTAAATTTTGATAAAATCAATCGAGTCAATAGTTATATACTGTAAAATTAATTAATACTTTATTAAAAAATCAATTGAGTCAATAGTTGTATACGGAAATATATAAATTTAATTAATACATTGATGATAAATTGATAGTAAATCACTTTATAATTGGAGGAATAAGGTGGTGACATGGTTTGCCACGTGGCTAAATATGAATGTGACACATGGATTTGGAAGACTAAGGTGCTAACACGTGTACCAAATTGCAGAGGTGATGACATGTGACAACTTGTTTTTTCTTTTAGTATATAGGGTTGATGTAGGCCTTTTTGATATGTGCAGTTGATTTCTGTGTTTGTTTACATATATGTAAAATTCATACACACTTAGTATCATATTGTGTATATTTAGTATACATATGTTACATATGTATACATGATGGTTATTAATAATTATGCAGTATGTTGTGTTTTATTTGCGTGGATAGGGGATAGAGTGATGAATGCATGATAATAGGAATGTGATTAATCACATATCCTGTTTTCCTATTTTGTAGCACCTTAATTAGTTGGCGGTTTATGGGTGTTTTTGGTCTTCCAAAAATACCCCTCCTGGTTTATTTTGTTATTTTATAATGATATATATATATATGTTAGATCTTGGAGCTCCAATTTTTTTTTTGAATGGTGTAGATCAGTCCTTATGGTCTCACCTAAGGGCCTGGTCTCATCTGGATCATCTCCTTATATATATATATATATATATATATATATATATATATATATGTGTGTGTGTGTGTGTGTGTGTGTGTGTATGTGTGTGTATATATATATATGTATAAGGATGAGATCTCGTGTGGCAGCGTCTTACCGTGTGGCAGTGTGGATTGATCTCATTATCCACTCTTTATTCAATGGTCCATATTACTATTAAAAATAACTAATTGATCAATTAATTAATAGGTGAAAATGACATAATAGTAACTAGCAAAATGCCATAAATCACGCTCTTACAATCAAGGGATTGGTTAATATTATATTTCCATAACTAAAATTGTGCACCATTTTAATAGCTGAATTGTACACCATTTAATAAGTGACTGTACACCATTTTATATGTAATAGTGCATCATTGTATAACTATTGTACATCATCTAAAGGAACTATAAAGACAAAATGGTGTAATCATCTTCTCATTTACTAACTTAACTGTGCACCATTTTATATCTAACAGTGAATCATTGTATAACTAATTGTACATCATCTAAAAACCCTATAAAGATAAAATGGTGTAACCACCTTCCCATAATGACGCCCTACAATCATGGATGTGATAAAGATCATGTTTCCATAACTAAATTATGCACCATTTTAATAGCTGAACTGTGCACCATTTAATAACTGATTGTGCACCATTTTATATCTAACAGTGCATCATTATATAACTAATTGTACATCATCTAAAGTAACTATAAAGACAAAATGGTGTAACCATCTTCCCATTTAATAAATTAACTGTGCACCATTTTATATCTAACAGTGCATCATCGTATAACTAATTGTACATCATCTAAAAACCCTATAAAGATAAAATGGTGTAACCACCTTCCCATAATGACGCCATACAATCATGGATGTGATAAAGATCACGTTTCCATAACTGAATTATGCACCATTTTAATATTTGAACTGTGTACCATTTAATAATTGATTGTTCACTATTTTATATCTAACTATGCATCATTTTATAATTAATTATACATCATTGTGAGTAAACCATAATTGAATGAAAAGCGAGAACAATCGTAAAATCAAATCCCACAAAAATTGCTGGGATTGAATAGTGTACAATTAGTTATACAATGACGCACTGTTAGATATAAAATGGTGTACAATCAGTTATTAAATAATGTACAGTTCATCTATTAAAATGGTGCACAATTTAGTTATGCGAACGTTATATTAATCAATCCCTTGATTGTAGGGGCGTGATTTATGGCATTTTGTTAGTTACTATTTAATTGATAAATCAGTTATTTTTAATAGCAATCTGGACCATTGAATAAAAGGTGTGGATGAATTGGATTAATCCACACTGCCACATGGTAAGCCCACTACCACATTTGATCCTAACCCTATGTGTGTGTGTGTCTATATATATATATATATATATATATATATATATTACATTATGATTTACTAAAAGGACAAAATTTAGTACCTTATGAAGAATGTATCACAGTATCTCCAATTACTCATCATATCTAAGAATCCAACATATCATCTAAACTTAAATGGACTTAGAGAATAATAAAAGGGGATATTAAAAAACATACCCATGTTCCGGTAAAAATACCACACAATACGCTCCTATCACTTTTGTACTCATTTTTTAACTTTTTACGCTCCTGCATATTTTTTTTGATTATTTTTACGTTTTTTTAATTTCTTTTTGTTCATATATTGCTTTATATGTTGTTTCGATGTTGTTTAAATTTGTTTCTTTTTTATTTCGATGTTTCAAAACAACTTATACCTGCTTTTTGTGCTATTTTGTTGATGTATTATTTTTTACATTGTTTATATTGTGTATGTGTTGTTTTATAATATTTTTAATATTGTTATAATTTTTTTTGTTGTTGTTTCCATGTAGTTTTCAATGTGTAAATACAGTTTCTACCTATTTTTAAGCATTTTTTATTCATATGGTGTTTTTAATATTTTTATGTTGTTTTTGGGTTGTTTCCATGCCATCTTAACGTTGTTCTGATGTTTCTTTGTTGTTTTCACGTAGTTTTCAATGTGTAAATACAGTTTCTACCTATTTTTAAGCTTTTTTTATTCATGTGGTGTATTTATTATTTTTTATGTTATTTCTGGGTTGTTTCTATACCGTCTTAATGTTGTTCTGATGTTTCTTTGTTGTTTCCACGTAGTTTTCAATATTTAAATACAATTTTTTACCCATTTTTAAGCTCGTTTTGCTCATATAGTATTTTCTATATTGTTTCTGGTTTGTTTCTAAATAGTTTCTTGGTTGTTTCCATGTTTTTTATGTTTTCATGCATTGGATCAAAAATTGAATTGTGTTTTTATAATATTTTTAATCTATCTGGTTTTAATATGTGTTGTTTTATGAGTAAATTTCTTGATTTTTTTATAAGATTTCGAGTATAAATGGATTATTTAATGGGGGCAAAATATATTTTTTCACTGAAATTTTATTAGAAGAAACATGTTTGAAACAATCTTGGAACAACAACATAAAAAAGCCCAAAAAATTTGGAGCGAGCGTAAATTTGTCCAAAAAAGGGCGAGAGTGTAAATTTGTCCAAAAAGTACCAAAAAGCGTAAAAAAGTATCATTATTTCCAGAAAGTGGGGCAATTGTGTACATTTCAGGATTTAGTCCAATGATTAATGGGCCATTCAAACATCATACATGTTTGGGATAAGGACACAATTACCCCACTTTTCTGGACAAAAGAAATGCTTTTACGCTTCCCGGTGATTTTTGGACAAAATTATGCTCCTGCCCCTTTTTTGGACAAAAATACGCTCCTGCCAAAATTCCTGGATTTTTTTACGTTGTTGTTTTTCATTGTTTCTGTTACGCCCAGACAGGAAGCGACGATGATCAACAACTTAAATAGAAATAAACCAAACAGTCTAAACAAATAATAACATAACCCCAAACGAGAACAGAGTCAAGTAGCAGCGGAAATAAAATACAAGTACGAATTACAACTTATAGTCCAACAAGTATCCAAAACAACCCAACAGAAATATCCAAAATTAACCTTACAGTCCAAAAACTAACCAAATCAACGTACAGTCCGAAGAAAAGAAATAAAGTATGCATCGCGTCACAAGTTTAAGTGTCAAAGGGTCCAACGCCCTTAAGTAACAACTCAAAATGGAAAACAGAATAAAAGAGAGTCCAATAACAAGAAAGAATCAAAGGAAGGTAAATCCAACAGGCGGAGCACGGGAAATCAGTCCGTGGCAAGATCGGCATCTTCAATATACTCCTCATCTAGTTGTTAGAAAACAGGAAGGGATGAGACAAAATTTCTCAGTGGATGGGGTGATCGTGTGCGAGTGTGGCGATATATATAGTTAAATGCAAGAAAACTGTTGTATGAAAAATGCGTGAGTGATGATGCGTGGTCTCACACACAGTTCACAAGCATCGTGATATAAACTTAAAATAAAATACTTATACAGTTTTGATGAAATAGTTCATGATCATACAAGCACTATGTAATTCAAGCAGGATAGGTAGTGGTTGCGTACGGAATGTAACGCCAACCCAAGAAATACAAGTAGCGGTTGCATACGAATTTGTAGCGCCAACGAAACGGGTCCGATTAACTCCAGAATCGTGTGGATCAGACAGCGATTCCTTCATTCTTCCTTGTAACTCCTCGAGCAAGATGGTCCAAGACCTGTCACCTTATCGCTCCATAGGCAAAAACAAATCCACAGTAGAGCCAACTAGGCCCGGATTGTCATAATCATGATTATACCTCAAGTACTACGACCTGCTTCCCTTGGACAAACTCCGTCCCTCAGTTGCGGGATTAGGACGATGGGGCCGGAGAGTGAAATAGCAGCCGAGCTGCCAGGTTCCATCCCCGACGTATCCATTCCGACTGTGAGCTCGACACACCAAGTTTGTTAGACAAATGTTTTTATCAAGATTTTGATGATTATGTTTAAATGAGTTTTTATACCAAAACAATGTTAATAAATGTTGTCCAAATACTCCTAAATGATTTAAAATATTTTTGCTAATTTTTGGAGTATTTCTTACAATTTACTTTTGGATAAAAATGGACAACATTTTTGATGGTTTTTTTTACTAATTTTTGGAGTATTTCTTGAAGTTTATTTTTGATAAAAATAGGACAACATTTAAAATTGGAGGTCGACTAGTCGCCCAAAGCGTCGACCGGTACCTAAAGCAAAGAATATTGAAACAGTAACATTCTCAACTCATAAAAACAAAGAGGGGGACTGAAACCAGCAGGGGCCGACGATCGCACTCCTAAATGCACGGCCGCACCCGCCGACCGGCCGACCCCCCGACCCGCACTGGATCGCACTATTTTTTCAAAACATTCAAATCTTATTACAGTGGCAACCGGTCGCTACTGTGTAATCTTTTTGACAAAGAAAATTTGTACCGTTGAACTCCTTGACAAAAAGATTTGCTTTTCAATTTTGTACAATATTTCTACATCTTGTGATCCTTTTTGTAGACAAAAGTGAAGAAGAAGGAGCCTATGTTGGGAGCCTATGTGGTGAAGACTTCCTATAAATAGAGGATGAATTGAAGACACAAGACAACACATACAAGCAAAACACACAACAAGAAATCGCAAATTGTTCAAGCTTTCATTTTTACATTCTTGTTGTAATAGCCTAAGTACTTTCACTTGCACATCTTTGAGGTCTAGGCTTTTTGATTCTTGATTACACTTGCACTCAATCTTTGTATTGGTTTCATAGAGTTGTAATCTCTTGAATTTTGTCCATCATTCAACACAAGACATCCTTGTGAGTATTCTTGTGGTAAGAATACACTGGATGATCTAGGTGATAGGTGTTTGAAGAGTGTGGTACTCTTCAAAGGTGGTGAAGGAAGATTGTGGTAATCTCCTTGAAGGTGTTGTAAAGAGGATTGTGGTGATCCTCAAGGTGTTGTATTAATTGTGGTAATTAATAAAATCTATTTTTTTTTTTTTGAAATCCATCCCGGAGATACTTTGGGGTGGTAGAGGATTAGGCCTAGGTGGGTTGAACCTCTTTAAATCAACAAGTGTTGTTTAATTTCCGCATTTACATTCTTGTCATTTACTTGTTCATTCGAAAAAGAGGGCGATTTGCAAAAAATCGGCATAATCTATTCACCCCCTCTAGATTTTCGTAGCCACTTGGACTAACAAGTGGTATCAAAGCCAAACTCTTTGGCTAGCTCGTTCCGAGTAAAGAGGAAAGATCCATGGCTACGAATGAAGCTTATCTCACCACCGGCGCCTCCACCAACAAGCCACCACTATTCGACGCCAACAACTACACATTTTGGAAAGACCGCATGGAGTGCTTTCTACAAGGGTGCATATTTGATATTTGGAATGTGGTCATTGAAGGAGTTGCTCAACCAACAACAAAATTGGAGGATGGTACCACGACTCCCAAGCCGTTCAAGGAATAAGATAAAAATGACAAGAAGGCTTTCTCTCTAAATGGTAAGGCCTTAAACATTTTACATTGCTCTCTTACCGCCACCGAATATAATCACATAAGAGGCATACGGTCGGCACATGAAGTTTGGGAAAAATTAGAAACCATCTATGAGGGCACAAAGAAAGTGAAGCAAGCAAGAAAAATAATGCTTGTGAAAGACTTTGAAAATTTCAATATGCATGATGGTGAAACCATATCAGAAATGGTGGAAAGGCTTGACAACATTATCAATCCTCTTGTGGCTCTTGGAAAGGTCATCTCCGAAGAAGATAAGGTAACCAAAGTCTTAAATGCCCTTCCCGGCTCATGGTCCGAAAAGGTGACAACAATCATGGAAGCTCAAAATCTTGAGACACTCAAGTTTGATGAGCTCATTGGGAACCTCCTTATTTATGAAGTATATCTCAAAGAGAGGAAAAATTCTCAATCATCCACCTCTAAACCGGGTACGTAAAATATCATTAAAGGCTTAGCATCTTCTTCTAATAATATTTATTATGCTAGTGATGAGGATGATGAAGAAACGGCGGCTCTTGTTAGAAAATTTGCAAAATTTGTAAACAAAAATAAAGCAAGAAAGTCAAGAGACAATTCTTGTTTCAAATGCGGAAAATCCGGGCACTACATAGCCGATTGCCCAAAATTAGTGGAAGAGGAACAAAAGAAGAAAAAGCCTTTTCCAAAAAAGAAGGCGTTAAATGCGGACGTCAAAACTTGGGATGAATTACTTGAAACAACCGACGAGGAAGGAGAATCTGAACATGGTCTTATGGCCATAGACGATGAAAATACCGAGGTACGCTCTAATGCTTCATCTTCTTCCCTAGTTGATGAATTACAATGTGATTTTGATGAATTGCAAAATGAGTTTCAAAATTTGATTGTTAAATACAAGAATTTGAAAAAGGAGCATAAAGAGCTTAAACTAGAAAAAGATAAATTATTTACTTCCTATGATTCTCTTGATAAGGCTCATGCTATTACTCTTACTATGGTCCGTACTCTTGAAACCGGAAAACAAATGCTCACAAATGATATTGAAAATTTGAAAAAGGATGTGCATCGATTCAATTTAAGTACGGATAAAGTCACAAAAATTTTAGATGCACAAAGAGGTGAGCATTCTTGGAAATGGAGAAATTGGTAACTCTTCTTTCTCTCTTAGTAATGTTCTTTTAGTAGAAGGGCTTAAGTTCAATTTGATAAGTGTTAGCCAACTTTGTGATTCAAATTATAATGTTGTTTTTAATAAAGAAAAATGTCTTATTTCCAAAAATGATAAAATTATTAGTGAAGCAATTAGAAAAGGCAATCTTTACAAAATTTGTACAAGTGATTTGGTTAGTCAAAATGTTTCTTGTCTTGTCGCCAATAATGATTTAACTAGTTTATGGCATAGGCGACTTGGGCATGTTGGATACAAAAATTTGCAAACTATTTACAAAAACCAACATGTAAAAGGACGACCCAAATTGAATTTTGAAAATCTTGGCTTATGTGACACTTGTCAAAAGAACAAATTAGTTAAGAGTGGTTTTAAGCCCAAAAATGAAATTTCCACTACCAAACCCCTACAAATGCTTCATCTTGATTTGTATGGGGATATTGGTACGGCAAGTCTGAGTGGAAAACATTACATTTTTGTTATAGTTGATGATTTTTCCAGATATACTTGGGCTCTATTTCTTACAAATAAAAGCGATGTCGTTAATGAGTTTGTTAAGTTGTGTAGACTTATTGAAAATGAAAAGGAAGATACTATTAAGTCTATTCGAAGTGATCGAGGAGGAGAATTTGACGGCGAATTTAGAGTCTTTTGTGAAACCAAGGGATATAGTCATAATTATTCGGCTCCAAGGACACCTCAACAAAATGGAGTAGCCGAAAGGAAGAATCGAACACTTCAAGAAATGAGTTGGTCCATGCTAAATAAATTTTCACTTCCAAAATATTTTTGGGCCGAAGCCGTAAGTACCGCTTTCTATGTCATTAATCGAGTTTATATTCGTCCTAAAATGAATAAAACTCCATATGAGCTTTGGAAAGGAAGAACTCCAAATATTAGTTATTTCAAAATATTTGGATGTAAATGTTTTATTTTGAATACTAAGGATCAATTAGACAAACTTGATCTTAAGGCCGATGAAGGAATATTTATGGGGTATTCAACCAAGAGCAAAGCATATCGGGTTTACAATAAGACTAGTGGGGTTGTTGAAGAATCCATCCATGTCAAATTCAATGAAGCTTCGGGTGTTGAAAAGATACCCAATGATGAAAGTGATGAAGAGGATATTGTTGAACCCATTGTTCAAGATGATACTCAAAATGATCAACCTTCAAGCTCAAATGTTCCTCAAGAAGATAAAGGTGATATCAATCTTCCCGTAGCATTGAAATTTAAGGAGATCACCCAAAAGATCTTATTATTGGTGATCCCCTTGATAAAGTAATGACTCGAGGAAAATTTGCCAAGAAAGCTCTTATTTCTCAAAAAGAGCCTAAAAATGCTAAGGAGGCTATTGAGGATGAGGATTGGTTTTTAGAAATGCAAGAGGAGTTGAATCAATTTGAAAGGAATGATGTATGGGAATTAGTACCTTGTCCTCCATCTCAAACCATTATTGGTACAAAATGGGTATTTCGAACAAACTCGATGACCAAGGCAATATTGTTCAAACAAAGCAAGGTTAGTAGCTCAAGGTTATTGTCAAGAAAAAGGTATTGATTATGATGAAACATTTGCACCCGTAGCACGTTTAGAAGCTATTCGTATTTTACTTGTCTATTCTTGTTTTAAAAATTTCAAGCTTTACCAAATGGATGTAAAATCCGCATTTTTAAATGGTATTATTCAAGAAGAAGTCTATGTAAAACAACCTCCGGGGTTTGAAAAATTTTCTAGGCCTAATGATGTTTTTAGACTTAAAAAGGCCTTGTATGGTTTGAAACAAGCACCCCGTGCATGGTATGATAGACTTAGCTCTTTTCTTTTGCAAAATGGTTTTACAAGAGGTAAAGTTGATACTACTCTCTTTGTTTTAGAAAAAGGGAAAAATTGCTTATTAGTGCAAATTTATGTTGATGATATTATTTTTGGTGCTACTAATGAATCCTTGTGCAATAAATTTTCTAAGTTAATGCAATGTGAATTTGAAATGAGCATGATGGGGGAGCTCAACTTCTTCCTTGGACTTCAAATTAAGCAATGCCAAGAAGGAATATACATTTCACAATCCAAGTATACAAAAGAACTTTTGAAAAAGTTCGGAATTGAAGAAGGAAGAACCGTTTCTACCCCAATGGCAACAAACGTCAAGATTGACAAAGATGAAAAAGGCAAGCCGGTTGATGAATCCAAATATCGAGGTATGATTGGTAGTTTACTTTATTTAACCGCAAGTAGACCGGATATTCTTCATGTCGTATGCATATGTGCTCGTTTTCAAAGTAATCCCAAAGAATCTCATATGAGTGTCGTTAAAAGAATTTTTAGATATTTGAAAGGCACTATTCAATAGGGTTTATTCTATCCAAAGAATGAAAATTTTTCTCTTAAAGGTTATAGTGATTCGGATTATGCGGGAAATATTGATGATCGGAAAAGTACTTCCGGATCATGTCAATTATTAGGCGATTGCCTAGTTTCTTGATTTTCAAAGAAGCAAAATTGTGTTTCACTTTCAACGGCCGAAGCCGAATATATTTCTGCGGCATTTTGTTGTACACAACTTCTTTGGATGAAACAAACTTTAGCGGATTATAAATGTTCTTTTGAAAGTGTTCCTATCTTTTGTGATAATATATCCGCTATAAATATTGCTCAAAACCCGGTTCATCATAACCATACTAAACACATTGAGATTCGATATCATTTTCTAAGGGATTGTGTTTCAAAACGAAAAATTGAGATATCTTTTGTACCATCTCAAGATCAACTAGCGGATATATTTACAAAACCGCTATCTTCCGAGACTTTTGCGTCGATACGAGCTCGGTTAGGCATAATGCATATTGAATGAGGTCTACGTTTGCATTTTGCACGTTTTTAAAACTTATGGGCGAAAAATCGGATTTGTGGTTGAAAATTCGGATTTTGGAAAATAGAAAGAACCACTGGGCTGATTGGGGGAAGGCCGACCGGTCACCCATGATGTCGACCGGTCGCCCACCTTGATGGTCGCGCCTTAGCTCTTTTTTTGGTTAAAATCGCTTGATTCTGACCATTTTGGCCTTTTATGTTCATTTTTCATTCCCTTCGAATTTTTCACACAAATTTCACTTCAAATTTGTTTTATTGCATACATTTTATATTTTGGACTTCATGAGGCTCGATTATCATCATCATTGTTCATCGTTACCGATTAGATGGTAAGAATTTCTCCTTTTAATCTCAATTGGGTTGAACCCTTGAGAATGTGCTTGTATCTTGATATCTTGTTGAAAATCTTGTATTAATATGATGTTTATGATGATTGATGATGTATGAATATTGTTGTATTGCAATTGGTGATGAAATTTTTTGGCTTAAACGAATCACAAAGGCATTATATTTCTCTTGTTTTATTCGACGCACGCCAAGTGTTCAACAAAATGTTTCAATGAAAAATTCATCACCTACATGATTCTCTTGATTTGAAAAGTCTTATAAGTTTATAGAGATCATATTTTATCAATCAAATGAGCTTTTACAAATCAAATGAGCAATTTTTTCCCTTTTATTCGGAATTTAAGCTTAAATGCTCAATATGCTCGATAAATCTATAAAATTGCGCACTTTGATATAATTGTATGTTGTTTTTATCGTGCTAACATTAGTTTTGATGATTCCAAAGGGGGAGAAACAAGAAAAACACTCATTAGCTCAAAGAAGTGTAAATAAGCTCGCAAGAAAAGTTATAAGCTAAAGCTCTTAAAAGCCAAAAGCTATGGACTATACTTGGTCCATGTGATGTATTATGGACTTTTATACTTGACTAATGATGCTTTTGTGACAGGGGGAGCTTATAAGCTCATGATATTCAAGCTTAAGTTGTAAAAGCTAAGTCTTAAGCTTTTAGTTGTTGCTTGTATACTTGTTCTTGATATGCATATTGATAGGGGGAGCTTGTGCAAAAATGATTTTTGAAAACTCTTTGCTCCTATCCTTGTGTGTTTGTACTTATGATGAATCTTGCTTATAATGGATTGATGTTTTAGACTGGAAAATTTGTTTTGTTTTAAAATCAACTTTCTAAAATTGTTTTGGTTTGTAATCATCAAAAAGGGGGAGTTTGTTAGACAAATGTTAATAAATGTTGTCCACATACTCCTAAATGATTTAAAATGTTTTTGCTAATTTTTGGAGTATTTCTTACAATTTACTTTTCGATAAAAATGGACAACACTTTCGATGGTTTTGTTTAAATTGGTTTTTACACCAAAACTATGTTTATAAATGTTGTCAAAATACTCCCAAGTGATTTAAAATATTTTTACTAATTTTTTAGAGTATTTCTTGAAGTTTATTTTTGATAAAAATCGGACAACATTTAAAATTGGAGGTCGACCAGTCGCCCAAAGCGTCGACCGGTACCTAAAGCAAAGAATATTGAAACAGAACATTCTGAACTCATAAAAATGAAGAGAGGGACCGGTCAAGCAGGGGGCCGACCGGTCGCACCCCCCTGTCGACCGGTCGACCCCCCCTTCGACCCGTACCTGGATCGCACTATTTTTTCAAAACGTTCAAAATCTTATTACAGGGCAACCGGTCACGCTGTGTAATCTTTTGACAGCAAAATTTGTACCGTTGAACTCCTTGACAGCAAGATTTGCTTTTCAATTTTGTACAATATTTCTACATCTTGTGATCCTCTTTTTGTAGACAAAAGTGAAGAAGAAGGAGCCTATGTTGGGAGCTTATGTTGGTGAAGACTTCTCTATAAATAGAGGATGAATTGAAGACACAAGACAACACATACAAGCAAAACACACAACAAGAAATCTGCAAATTGTTCAAGCTTTCATTTTTACATTCTTGTTGTAATAGCCTAAGTACTTTCAATTGCACATCTTTGAGGTCTAGGCTTTTTGATTCTTGATTACACTTGCACTCAATCTTTGTATTGGTTTCATAGAGTTGTAATCTTGAATTTTGTCCATCATTCAACACAAGACATCCTTGTGAGTATTCTTGTGGTAAGAATACACTTGGATGATTTAGGTGATAGGTGTTTGAAGAGTGTGGTACTCTTCAAAAGTGGTGAAGGAAGATTGTGGTAATCTCCTTGAAGGTGTTGTAAGAGGATTGTATTGATCCTCAAGGTGTTGTATTAATTGTGGTAATTAAGAAAATCTTTTTTTTTCTTTTTGAAATCCATCCCGGAGATACTGGGGTGGTAGAGGATTAGACCCTAGGTGGGTTGAACCTCTTTAAATCAACGAGTGTTGTTTAATTTCCGCATTTACATTCTTGTCATTTACTTGTTCATTCAAAAAAGAGGGCGATTTGCAAAAAATCGGCATAATCTATTCACCCTCCCTCTAGATTAGCGTAGCCACTTGGACTAACAAAGTTGACTCAGGAAGTAAATAATTACAAGTACAGGATGTCAACCAGACAGTCGAGTATATTGATTGAAGGAAGCAGTTTAAGAAAAGTTTTCGAAATCGCGTGTGGCATTTATTGGCGTTGGTGGAGTAATTTGGATTAAGATAATCATCGAGAGGATAAGTAATCTTCGATGTCTTAAAGAATTAGGTGGGACATAGGTCCCGTTATAGATTCGGAACCGCAAGACGAGGAAGTCGCCCCGCGATCGCGTATTAATCGGTCAAGACGATCCGATAAGTTAATTAATTTTTGAGAAAATAAAATATTTTAAATAATTAGTATAAGTCAGAGGTCCAGGATTGTTCTTAAAATAAAATAATTCGAGTTAGGTCTTTGTTAAAAGAAAAATTTACAATTAGCCTCATTTTGTAAAAACTAGTACTTTTGAGGTTAAAAATTGAATAAGTAAATGTCTCGACCTCGAAAAATTTTAAGGTCAGTTCCTAAATTCTCTATATTGTTCAGAGTTTCAGGTTTTTAAAATTTTGGGGTCGAGTTTTTATAAAATTCTCATATTGGCCCTAAAGTTGTTAAAATTATCATTTCGGACCCCAAGTTTAAAATATTCGGATCTCACAAACCGAAAGGGCTTTTAATGTGATTCCAATTGTAACATGTCCCTAAGGTCAGTGGGGTATTGGGACATAATCAAGTTTTAAAAGAAATAAGTATAGGTCCCTTAACTTTTGAAAATCTCATTTTTGTCCATTTTTTAAATAATTGCCTTTAAGGCTTTTAGGGGTCCGATTATTATGAAATTTGAACCTTGGGTTAAAAATATCATAAGGTTATAGTTAAAATAGTATTTCCAGGTACATGAACTGTATAAGTCCTGGAAATTTTATTTTGGGTCCTCAAGTTTAATCTTTTACTATTTGGTCCCTCAATTTTTATAAAATTACTTTTTTGTTTTGAGGAAAATTTTTATAAAATTACTTCCCAAGCTCTAAACACTTGGATTTTTGGAATAACTTTAAAATATGTTATTTCCAGTGTCTTAAAAGTCAAAATTTCAAATTTTAAAACAGTGGGCTGGTACATTTCGAAAACTGCAAGTTAGCCCTTAAACTTACAAAATTTCACAATCTAGTCATTGGGCTTTTAAGGGTTGATTTTATTTATCTCAATACTTTTAAAACTTTATTAAAATGTCCAAATATCATTTTTGAACCTGAGTATAATCCCAAATTCGAAAATTACAAAGGGGTCCCTTAAGTTTTATTTTCTTGCAATTAAGTCCACCAATTTGCCATTTTTGCATTTTAATTCCAAAAATTCAAGTTTAATCAATTATGCTCAACTTTTCCAGGTTATAAGTCAAATAAAACATGAATATCAAGAATAATAAACATGCATATACATCTCATCCAATAATTCATCAAATACATCATTAAAATATACATGCATGCACCAATTCAAAATAATTCTGAAATAAGCAACCTTAAAGTATTAGCAAATATTGAAAATACATGTTAATAATATTACACTAAATTAAGAGATAGGACGTCTCATTTTTTCAAATTTGAAAACCAGTCAACAATTCAAAATTTTAAACAACTAATGTGTAAAGTCTTCGGTTATCCCCAGCATCGGCAGCGCATCCACCCATTTAATCTGAAAATAGTTTGAATAATAGGGTGAGTAACACATACTCAGTAGGGATTCTAATTGTCCAAATTAAATATAAATAACATAACTTAATGAATCTGCACATATACTTTGTCGTTGGCCGAGGCCATCACATATACTTTGCCATTGGCCAAAGCCAACATATATACTTTGCCATTTGGCCGAAGTTTACTTTGCCATTGGCCGAAGCCATACTTTGCCATTTGTCCGAAGTCATTTTTTCCATTTGGCCAAAGCCACACATATACTTTGCCATTTGGCCGAAGCCTACTTTGCCATTGGCCGAAGTCATACTTTGTCATTTGGCCGGAGCCTACTTTGCCATTGAACACAAATAATCATAGAACATTTCACATATAATATTCACGTCAAATTCAACTATTAAAATCACATTTGCAAGTAAATAATTCATGTAATCATGTATATATATATTTAATAAGGACAACTAAACCAACACTTAAAAAGTGTAAAGAAATCCCTACCTCAAACTTAAATAAAAATAAAACAAATAGTCTAAACAAGTAATAACATAACCCCAAATGAAACGGAGTTTAAAGCAGCGGAAATAAACTACAAGTACTGGTACAAGTTACCAATACAACCCAACCGAAGTATCCAAAATAAGCTTACAGTCGAAATTATCCAAATTAACTTACAAATTCAACGAAAGAAACAAAGCACGATCGAATCACAACTTAAGTGTCAAAGGGTCCTACGCCCTTAAGTTACAGTCCAAAATGGAAAACAAAATAAAAGAAAGTCCAACATCAGTAGAAGCAAAAGAAAACAAATCCAATAGGCGGAGCACGGGAAATCAGTCCGTGGCAGGTTCGGCGTCTTCAACGTACACCTCATCTAGCCGTTAGAAAACAAGAGGGGATGAGACAAAAATTCTCAGTGGATGCGGTGATCGTGTTCAAGTGTGGCAATATATAAAGTTAATGCAAGAAAACTATTGTATGAAAATTGCGTGAGTCATGATGCGTGGTTTCACACACAGTTCACAAGCATCGTGATATATATACTTACAATAATATACTTATACAGTTTTGATGAAACAGTTCATGATCACACAAGCACTATGTGATTCAAGCAAGACAGGTAGGATTGCATACGGAATGTAACGCCAATCCATGCAAGACAAGTAGCGGTTGCGTATGGATTTGTAGCGCCAACCAATGCAATACAAGTAGCGGTTGCGTACGGATTTGTAGCACCAACCAAATGGGTCCGATTAACTCCAGAGTCGTGTGGATCAGACAGTGATTCCTTTGTTTTTCCTTGTAACTCCCCGAGCAAGATGGTCGAAGACCTGTCACCTTATCGCTCCATAGGAAAAGACAAATCCACAAGAGAGCTAGCTAGGCCCGAATTATCATAATCATGATTATACCTCAAAATACTATGACCCGCTTCCCTTGACAAACTCCGTCCTCGCGTTGCGGGATTAGGACGATGGGGCCAGAAGTGGAATAGCAGCCGAGTTGCCCGGTTCCATCCCTGACATATCCATTCCGACTGTGAGCTCGACACACCAAGTTGACTCAGGTAGGAAATAATTACAAGTACAGGATGTCAACCAGGAAGTCGAGTATATTGATTCAGGGAAGCAGTTCAGGAAAAGTTTTCGAAATCGCGTGTGACATTTATTGGCGTTGGTGGAGTAATTTGGAAAAAGATAACTATCGAGAGGATAAGTAATCTTCGATGTCTTGAAGAATTAGGTGGGACATAAGTCCATTCATAGAGTCGGAATCGCAAGACAAGGAAGTCGCCTCGCGAACGCGTATTAATCGGTCAAGACAATCCGATAAGTCAAGGGAATTTTGAGAAAATAAAATATTTTAATTAATTATTATAAGACAGAGGGTCCAGGGCTGATCTTAAAAGAAAATAATTTGAGTTAGGTCCTTGGTAAAAAGAAAATTTTAAATTAGCCCCGTTTTGTAAAAATCAATACTTTTGGAGTTAAAAAATGAATAAATAAATGTCCCGTGTTCACTTGGTTTTATACCATTGATTTGGGCTTCCTAGACTTGAGTTTTGTGTTGTTTTTTAGTAATTTGAGTCATTTGAGTAGCCAAGCCATGTTGAGAGCCAATTATATTGAGTTTATAGTCATAGTAATGAATAGTGTATCAAAAGAAGTACAAACAAGCAAACAACGAGAGATTGATTTGAAGAAACGTCCAAACGCGTCTGAAATTTCCATTACTGGCAGTGTTTCGTATTTTGGCCATAACTCTCTCTACAAAATTGATATTGAGATGATTCAAGTGGCTATGGAAAGCTAAGAGATAGAGATACAACTTTGATGAAGGGCTTAAAATCAAATTCGGACTGTGTTAGGCGCTAAAACCGGTCGGGCGCTGCGGGTGCCGTCACCCTTCTGCAGCGCCCAGACAGAGTTTTCACCCCCAAAAATTAAAGTTGGGCGCTGCAGCGCCCGGTCCCGGGCGCCACAGCGCCCCTGGGCGGAATTTCCTATGTTCCTCCACCTTTTTCTTGAACTTTTGAAGGGATATAAATAGAAGATGGGAGCCTTGATCTAGGGTAAAAAGGAAAGGCTGGGAATACACCCAAGAACACAAGAAATACATCAACTTCATCAAGGAAGAACCAAGGGAAGAATCGGGTCGAATTGAAGCTTGAGGATTGAAGATCAATCAAGAGATTATCCATTTCCCTAAGTTTTCTCATTCTTTGTGCTTTAATCTTTCATTTTAGCTTGTCATGAATATGAACAATTTGTCTATCAGTTGTTTATTTGTAATGAGTAGCTAAACTTCTTGTGATTTCCGGGTTTTGGAAGTAGACTAATTGAACTCTTGTTGAATGTTTTAATCTTAATTGAAGTTATTGTCTTGAAGCCTATTTGAGTACTTTGTTCTTATTCTTGTTTTATCATTTGGCCAATGATTTAGCATGTTTGATATATTAATTCATAATTCGAGAGATGAGTTTCAATATTAGATCTTGAGTACTTGACATGAATATTTGCATAATCGAGAGGTTTGTGAATATTTGTGAGGATATATGATCTTTTGTGCATTTGGGAGTTGTGTATCTTATGTTGAGTAGAGATGCTAGCATAGATATTTCAATCTACACTTTATATACATTTGAGAGGAGGATAAAATACCGTTGTGATCGTCTTATAGGTGTATTGATGATAACTTTGGCTTTGATTAAATTGGACAACAAGAGGAATATTAATTGAAACCATAACCCGGGAATCCATTTCATTCCCTTGATAATTCCATTATTATTCTCATTTTGTGTTTTTGTGGTTATTCTTGTCTTTACTTCCACAAACAATCATCCAATATCGATCGTCTAAATAAAAATAAGTCTATTTTAGTTCAACACTTAGCACATTAATTTATTAGTCTCCGTGGATACGACCTTGCTTACCCTATTCTATAAACTATACCGTACACTTGCGGTGAAGCTAAAAATTATCTAACAAGTTTTTGGCGCCGTTGCCGGGGACTAATACAATTTTTGGTGCTAATATTGCGATAGATAGAATTATTCTTAATTTAGACATTTTTTTATTTTATTTCATTTTTCTTTTGTAAATTCTACTTCTACAATGCTTGATTTGTTTCTTTGAATTGGTATAGGTGCACCCGTTCGGATGGAAGAAGTCAATTATTTCAATAACTGGAATTTCTACAGTTATTGGAATAATCCTACTCCTACACACTATTGTTCAGATTGGAGGAATTACGAAGATTTTTCATATGCTAATACGGAGAATGTGATTCCACCACCATCAAGCTTCAATGTAATAAATGGGTTTACCGATGCAGAGGCAAAACCATCTTTGGAAGATGCCCTCATTTCATTCATGAATCAAACGGCTTCATTCATGAGTCAAATAAATTTATTCATGAGGGAAATGAGAAATAGCTTTACCAAGAACGGAAGCAATTATGGACAAGATGAAGTTGCGATTGACACTGATTGGCCAATACTATGAATTCACAATTGAAAAATCTCGAGACTCAAATGGGCCAATTAGTTACAATTGTTGGTGGGCAACAACAAAAGAGCGCTTTTTGAGCACCACCGAAGTCAACTCAAAGGAACAATATAGTGTCATTCATCGAAGGAATGATACCGAATACGAGGAGTTGAAGATCCTGGAAGAGCAAGAAAGTTCAGAACCACACACAGATTGTATGTCTATGCACGGTCAAATAGTATGTGGCGCCGAAAAGGAACAAAAACAGGACAAGGAACACACAACCAAGCGTGTACGAATGAGTAGTTCGTGCGCAAGATATTATAAGAAAGTTGTTCCGAGCGAGAAAAACACTGATCATACGTATGCAAATGAACAACATACACGTAAACCAGATCAGTATATTCCTACGCCAGGACTCAAATCCTTGCTTGGACACCCCAAGTATGCATTATTAGATGCAAGTAAAGGCAAATATGGCACTTGACCATGACCAAAGCGACTAATATATGCATTGAGGAGGCACCAATTAAATGCGTCGAGCTATAGGCGGTAAATCTAGTGCTTGTTGGGAGGCAACCCAATGGTAACTTCACATTTTTCTTTCTTGAAATTCTATCTTTTCCCTTGTTTCGATATAATTTCATTCAAGTTTGGGGGGAGAGTTAGTATTTTGATTTGAAATGTGTGAGTATTTTGATTTGAAGTGTGTAAAAAAAAATTGCATTTGTTTGTGTGTTTTCATATAGTTGCATGTAGAGCATTTTAAGTTGCATTTCCATTAGTAGCATGTTTATTGCTTTCATAGATTTTAGGGAGTGAATTAATCTCTTGATTGTAACTTGTGATTGATTTTGAAAATTTTGTATTGTTTGGATTGAGTGTTGAGCATGAGTTGATTGAGCCATGAATAGATAACATTGAGCATGTTAGGATGGAAAACTTGGTTTGATGCTTTGAATTACATATTTACAAGCCTGTGAGCTTTTGAGCCTTTACTGCTTTCATCATATGCAGTCTTGTTTGTGATTTGAGTGTATCATTCATGTTGTTAGAATTCTATAACTTGCTCTGGTATCTCTATCAAAGTCACATGTTGTTTGCGAATTGTGAAAGTGATTAAGGCCATTTTTGTTAGCCCTTCAAGCCTTTTGCTTACCTAATGATGTTGAAATCCCTAGTTAGCCAACTTGAGCCTATTGCTTAATTGTTGATAGCCACAATTCAAGACTTAACTTGATATATTTGTTACCCTACACTTGAGCGTATATCATTTGAGTAAAGGGATTAAATGTTGAATGGGTGAAATCAAAATTTTAAAAGATAATGTTAGAGTTGGTTAATGGGAACAAAAGAGAAAGAAAAAGGAGATATAAATGTTGAAAACTCATATAGGAGTCCAAAAAAAATTGTTCGATGAATGAGTTTTCTTTGAATGAACTTGGAGGTTAAGAATTGTAATGTGAATGGTTGAGTTTACAAAATAAAGGGGATAGAGATAAGAAGATTTGGTGAAAATGAGAGGTGATTTGAGTAGCATATTGAGATTTAATGTAGATGAATTATATGCTCACCGGTCTATACGCTCGAGTTTGAGTCACTCTATCCATATTTTCCTACCCCAACCAAAGAGCCTTCATTACAACCAAAGGAAAAAGTCCTTTTTGATTCACAATTTTGCATACATCCTAGTGACGGAGATATGAGACGATTTGCAAGCCTATGGTAATTCTGCAATATTGAATTGAATTGAACGTAAACACGTCCTATATTCATTCGAGATGAGAGTATACACTTGATCTTTGTGAGGTGTAATTCTTAGCATTTACCATGGTTTCTTTAATATGTGCTCTATGTTAGATGTTTGAGGCTTGGTTAGTTCATTGCTTGATACCTACGATGAACAATACAAAATTTTATGGAGTTGTTGTGCGTTCTACTTTTCATTACTCCCAGTCATGTTTTATCTTGTTTTTAAAAGAGTTGACCGGGACGGCCAACAATTTAAGTTTGGGGGTATTTGTTCACTTGGTTTTATACCATTGATTTGGGCTTCCTAGACTTGAGTTTTGTGTTGTTTTTTAGTAATTTGAGTCATTTGAGTAGCCAAGCCATGTTGAGAGCCAATTATATTGAGTTTATAGTCATAGTAATGAATCGTGTATCAAAAGAAGTACAAACAAGCAAACAACGAGAGATTGATTTGAAGAAACGTCCAAACGCGTCTGAAATTTCCATTACTGGCAGCGTTTTGTATTTTGGCCATAACTCTCTCTACAAAATTGATATTGAGATGATTCAAGTGGCTATGGAAAGCTAAGAGATAGAACTACAACTTTGATGCAGGGCTTAAAATCAAATTCGGACTGCGTTGGGCGCTAAAACCGGTCGGGCGCTGCGGCGCCCGTCACCTAGCGCTGCAGCGCCCGGTACAGAGTTTTCACCCCCAAAAATTAAAGTTGGGCGCTGCAGCGCCCGGTCCCGGGCGCCGCAGTGCCCCTGGGCGGAATTTCCTATGTTCCTCCACCTTTTTCTTGAACTTTTGAGGGGATATAAATAGAAG
Source organism: Rehmannia glutinosa (assembly GCA_016081115.2). NCBI lineage: Eukaryota > Viridiplantae > Streptophyta > Magnoliopsida > Lamiales > Orobanchaceae > Rehmannia > Rehmannia glutinosa. Next base: position 46,765,814 of record CM071936.1, on the reverse strand, counting down.
ATGGGAGCCTTGATCTAGGGTAAAAAGGAAAGGCTGGGAATACATCCAAGAACATAAGAAATACATCAACTTCATCAAGGAAGAACCAAGGGAAGAATCGGATCGAATTGAAGCTTGAGGATCGAAGATCAATCAAGAGATTATCCATTTCCCTAAGTTTTCTCATTCTTTGTGCTTTAATCTTTCATTTTAGCTTGTTATGAATATGAACAATTTGTTTATGAGTTGTTTATTTGTAATGAGTAGCTAAACTTCTTGTGATTTCCGGGTTTTGGAAGTAGACTAATTGAACTCTTGTTGAATGTTTTAATCTTAATTGAAGTTATTGTCTTGAAGCCTATTTGAGTACTTTGTTCTTATTCTTGTTTTATCATTTGGCCAATGATTTAGCATGTTTGATATATTGATTCATAATTCGAGAGATGAGTTTCAATATTAGATCTTGAGTACTTGACATGAATATTTGCATAATCGAGAGGTTTGTGAATATTTGTGAGGATATATGATCTTTTGTGCATTTGGGAGTTGTGTATCTTATGTTGAGTAGAGATGCTAGCATAGATATTTCAATCTACACTTTATATACATTTCGAGAGGGAGGATAAAATACCGTTGTGATCGTCTTATAGGTGTATTGATGATAACTTTGGCTTTGATTAAATTGGACAACAAGAGCAATATTAATTGAAACCATAACCCGGGAATCCATTTCATTCTCTTGATAATTCCATTATTATTCTCATCTTGTGTTTTTGTGGTTATTCTTGTCTTTACTTCCACAAACAATCATCCAATATCGATCGTCTAAATAAAAATAAGTCTATTTTAGTTCAACACTTAGCACATTAATTTATTAGTCTCCGTGGATACGACATTGCTAACCCTATTCTATAAACTATACCGTACACTTGCGGTGAAGCTAAAAATTATCTAACATCCCGACCTTGAAATATTATGAGGTCAGTTCCTAAATTATCTAAATTGTTCAGAGATTCAGGTTTAAAGTTTTGAGATCGAGTTTTTACAAAATTCTCACATTGGCCCTAAATTTGTTAAAATTGTCATTACAGGCCCTAAGTTTAAAATAGTTGGATCTCATAAACCGGAAGGGCTTTTAATGTGATTCAAGTTGTAAAGTGTCACTAAGGTCAGTGGGATATTGAGACAAAAACAGTTTTTAAAAGAAATAAGTATAGGTCCCTTTACTTTTAAAAATCTTATTTTTGTCTCATTTTAAAATAATTGCCTTTAAGACTTTTAGGGGTCCAATTGTTATGAAATTTGAACCCTGGGTTTAAAATATCATAAATTTATAATTAAAATAGTATTTCCAGGTACATGGACTGTATAAGTCCTTGAAATTTTATTTAGGTCCTCAAGTTTAATCTTTTAAAATTTGGTCCCTCAATTTTTATAAAATTACTTTCCAAGTTCTAAACACTTGGATTTTTGGAATACTCTTAAAATATGTTATTTCCAGTCCCTTAAAAGTTAAAATTTCAAATTTTAAAACAGGGGCCTGGTACAGTTTCGAAAATTTTATTTTAGCCCTTAAACTTCTAAAATTTTACAATCTAGTCCTTGGGCTTTTAAGGGTTGATTTTATTTATCTCAAAACTTTTAAAACTTTATTAAAATGTCCAAATATTATTTTTGAACCTGAGTACAGTCCCAAAATTCAAAAATTACAGAGGGGTCCCTTAAGTTTTATTTTCTTGCAATTAAGTCCACCAATTTGCCATTTTGCATTTTAAGTCGAAAAATTCAAGTTTAATCAATTATGCTCGAATTTTCCAGGTTATAAGTCAAATAAAACATGAATATCAAGAATAATAAACATGCATATACATCTCATCCAATAATTCATCAAATACATCATTAAAATATACATGCATACACCTAAATTGCAATAAATAGCATTTTTGAGCAACACTTGAGAATTTTCATAACTTGATACTTAAAAACAACATGCAATACATAATATATATATATATATATATATATATATATCTCAAGTTCTCAAGAAATAAATACTACATGCAATTTTTAAGAAAAATACCTAGGAGTTGAAAGGATTTTTCCACCCACCTTAAAAATCGAATAGTTGTGAAATAAAAGGATAAATTTTACAACTTGAATAGAAACTCACTTAGGACAACCCCTAAGTCAAGCAATACCAAAAAATAAGAGTTAGAAAAATGAGGTTAAAATTAAGAAGAAAAAGAAGAAGTGAAGAGGAGGGCAAAAACTACACTTACCTTGTGTAGTAGACAATGTGCTAAGTAGAAGCTTTCAAAAAAATAGTGTTCTTGGTCACCCTCAAGGAATCACTTAAGGTCAGCCGCTATTTCTCAAAAATGAGAATAGGGTGTTAAAATTTTAAAAAAAAATAGAAAGAAGGAGGAAAAAGGTAATAAAATTTCAATTCTTACCTTATAGTCCAAATTCCTTCACAATTTCTTCAAAATCTTGAGGTCCTCTTCAAGATGGTATCAAGGCTCTTAATATCTTCAAGGGTCTTCTAAGTATACCTCAAAATCAAATTTAAACTTAAGTCAAGAGGTAAAAGAGGTAAGCAAGATGATATCAAGATAAATTAAAGAACAAAATTCTTACCTTGTAGTATAGGTTGGTTCGAATTTTATGAAAAATAAGAAGGAAATTCTTGTATTTTTTTTGTTAAGTATTGGAAGAAGAAGAAGAAGAAAGTTAGAGAGAAGTAGGAGAAGTTTAGAGAGAAGGAGGAGAATTTGCAAGAGCGATACTTGTGTTGGTGAATTGAAATGAAACAAAAAGTTCTTTTGTAATAGGCCATATGGCCGAAAATTTGAGAGAGAGAGAGAGAGAGGGAGAGAAATTCAAGTCTTGAACTTGGTCTCTTGCATGGAGACAAAGATTGAGTCAAAGTATGGGTCAATTTGGAAGAATGGGAGAATATGGAGAATATTGAGGGGAATGTTGGGAGATAGTAGGGAATGTTGGGAGAAAATATAGTAAAGAATTGAGGTATAAGATAAGGTGTATAAGGTTTGTAATATGGTGTAATTATACACAAGATGTATAATATAAGGTGTATGTGTACAAGAGTTAGGGAGATATTTCTACACTAAAAATACCATCTTGGCCGTCCACTTTACTTGAATTGTGGTATCCATATTTTTTTTGTCCCAAAATTGATGATATATAATAGATGAATAACATCAATCTCCAAATAAATAGTGATGTCCTTGATCGCTTATAAGTCTCATGATCACTTATTCAAAATCAAATTCTTAATTCTATAAGGTATAAATTCTAAAATAAATAGTCTCTTAAAATTATATGGTGTCTAATAAATGCACAAATAATAATAATGATCAATCAAGTGATCATTAATGTGAAATAAAATTAATAAATGATCATGATCACAAGTAATAAATAAAATGAAATTAAATGCGAAAATATATTTATTATTAATATTTACCCGCCAAAGTGACGCGGTAAAGTAGTCAAAATAGTACATAGACGATAGGTGAAATAATACACGCTCGAAAAATCGAGGGCTTCACAATTTCAAATATGTTTCTTGTAATAAAATTTCAGTGAAAAAATAAATTTTGCCCCCGTTAACTAATCCATTTTATACTCGAAATCTTATAAAAAAAACAAGAAATATACACATATTAAAACCGAACCAATTAAAAATAATATAGAAACAACACGAGTAAAAAAATACAATTCAATTTTTGATCCAATGCATGAAAACATAAATAAAATGGAAACAACCAAGAAACAATATAGAAACAAACCAGAAACAATATAGAAAACACCATATGAGCAAAAATAGCTTAAAAGTAGGTAAAAATTATATTTAAACATTGATAACTACGTGTAAACGACAAAAAAACATAAAAACAACATTAAAAACGGTATGAAAACAACTTAGACACAACGTAAAAAATATTAAAAACACCACATTAATAAAAACAACTTAAAAGTAGATAAAAATTGTACCTACACATTGAAAACTGCATGAAAACCACAAAAACATTATTCCAACAACATTAAAAATATTATAGAACAACACAGAAACAATAGAAACAATATACAAAATAATACATAAACAAAAAGTAGCATAAAAAATAGGTAAAAGTTGTTTTGAAACATCGAAGTCTTGAACTTGGTCTCTTGCATGGAGACAAAGTTTGAGTCAAAGTATGGGTCAATTTGGAAGAATGGGAGAATATGGAGAATATTGAGGGGAATGTTGGGAGATAGTGGGGAATGTTGGGAGAAAATATAGTAAAGAATTGAGGTATAAGATAATGTGTATAAAGTTTGTAATATGGTGTAATTATACACAAGATGTATAATATAAAGTATATGTGTACAAGAATTAGGGAGATATTTCTACACTAAAAACACCATCTTGGCCGTCCACTTTACCTGAATTGTGGTATCCATATTTTTTTGTCCCAAAATTGATGATATATAATGGATGAATAACATCAATATCCAAATAAATAGTGATGTCCTTGATCGCTTATAAGTCTCATGATCACTTATTCTAAATCAAATTCTTAATTCTATAAGGTATAAATTCTAAAATAAATAGTCTCTTAAAATTCTATGGTGTCTAATAAATGCACAAATAATAATAATGATCAATCAAATGATCATTAATGTGAAATAAAATTAATAAATGATCATGATCACAAGTAATAAATAAAATGAAATTAAATGCAAAAATATATTTATTATTAATATTTATCCGCCAAAGTGACGCGGTAAAGTAGTCAAAATAGTACATAGACGATAGGTGAAATAATACACGCTCGAAAAATCGAGGGCTTCACAGTGTCAAATATGTTTTTTGTAATAAAATTTCAGTGAAAAAATAAATTTTACCTCCGTTAACTAATCTATTTTATACTCGAAATCTTATAAAAAAACAAGAAATATACACATAAAACATAAATAAAATGGAAACAACCAAGAAACAATATAGAAACAAACCAGAAACAATATAGAAAACACCATATGAGCAAAAATAGCTTAAAAGTAGGTAAAAATTGTATTTAAACATTAATAACTACGTGTAAACGACAAAAAAACATAAAAACAACATTAAAAACGGTATGAAAACAACTTAGACACAACGTAAAAATATTAAAAACACCACATTAATAAAAACAACTTAAAAGTAGGTAAAAATTGTACCTACACATTGAAAACTACATGAAAACCACAAAAAAATTATTCCAACAACATTAAAAATATTATAGAACAACACAGAAACAACAGAAATAATATACAAAATAATAATAAACAAAAAGTAGCATAAAAAATAGGTAAAAGTTGCTTTGAAACATCGAAACATTGAAAGAAACAACTAAGAAACTACAAAGAAACAAATTAAAACAATATCGAAACAACATATAATATATAAAACAATACAGGAACAAGAAAAAACGAAAAAAACGTAAAAATAATCAAAAAAATATGCAGGAGGGTAAAAAAGAAAAAAAAAATAGGTACAAAAAGGATAATAACATATTTGGTAGTATTTTTCAAAGGTATTTCTGGGAATTTCCCTACATGTTTCCTGCTGTATGCCCAATGTGATAACTTTGGGGCCTTAATCTAAGCTTATGGGCCCAGAGCCTCACTCAAGCTGTCAAGCATAGCTGGTAGGATTTTAGCCGGATATACTTGGGGCTCATTTAGTTTTGTTTTCTTAATAAATATCCAATTTCAAGCATTTTAAATAAGTTTTGGATTTTGATTGAGTCTAGGTGGAAATTAAAAAATATGTTTATGTTACTTGATGAAGATTAAAATATACAGATTTGAAAAAATAAAAGGAGAGAATACATTTGGTTAAGTGTAATTTTTTTATATATGTTTATGTATTCAATTATGTGCTGGAAATGAGATTGTGGTTAGTTTCTGGAATCACATTATTTCAAATATTTAAGATTATTTTATTTTTTATGTTTTATAATAACATCCAAATATGTTTATTTTATTATTCAATGATTACATTTAAAAAAAAAACCGAACAGGCTGTTTGTATGTTGGGCTTCTATTACCTAAACTTTATGGGCTTAAGGATTAAAAGTATAAAAGACGGTTCCTTTACTAGTTATGGGCTTAAAACAGTTGTTGAGCACCAAAAGATTTCTTTGGGTAAATTCTAAATTTCTAATTTAATAAATTCTCTAATACAAATAAAAAAGGGGAAATTACATGGAATACACTGATTTTGGTCCCCATACCATGCAATATGCTCCTATTACTTTTGTACTTATTTTTTTTCGCTCCTATTACATGGAATACACTGATTTTGTTGAATCGTATTATTGTGTAAAAAAAAAGGGCAGAAGCGTAAATTTAGGTAAAATTATACTGAGAAGCATAAAAAGTTGACATTGACTTAAAAAATATGGGTATTTATGTCAATTGCCCAATAAAAAAATAATAATAGATTACAAATAAACAAATAAAGAGTTCTACTTCTATACCAAATAAAAAAAAGAACAACTGGGCCTTATCCACATACCCTTTAAGAATATTTCCAGCAAGTGGGCCTTATCCATGGACTGTTGAATCAGATATCGGCCCAAATCAGTAAACTTCTTGTCAATATATCCAATATAAAAGCACCAAACCCTAGCTTGCTTTATTATCGTCTCTTCACATACATTGCGCCACAACACAGTAGGAGGAGGTAGCCCAAGCTGCAGCGTCGCCACCAGGTTTGAATCCCTCGCATCATTCGCTAATCCTCCTTAGTGTTTTTAAATCTGCATTCTCATTGATTTATTTTGCTTCATTGTAAGTATAATTTTTGCGTTTATTTTCTGTCCAAGCTTACTTACCCAGTTCTATTGAATCACTCGTCGAGTTGAAATCCATTTCATTTATTAGTATTGTGATGGAACAAAACGTTAAGTATGTATTTTTACGAGCTATTTCGTTGCTGAATGTCGTAAAGGTTCATTTTCTGCGTCTGTTCTATGAAATAGTGCTTGATTTTCAGTTTGTTTATGTTGAATATCCATATCTCATTCATTTATGGTAATAAATTGAGTTTAACTTTATGTTAGCTCCTTTAAACATTGCGCGGCTTAGAAATGTTCTGAACAAGAATCGATTAATTTAGTAACGTGTTTCATTTTCTGGAACAACGTGTTCTTGAAAACTGTTCTGCTGAAATTTTGGGGTTGGTGGAATTGGTTTCTACGTCGAGTTCTTGACTAATTAAGTGTTCTTTTACAGAAGCCATGGCTGTTCCGTTGCTGAGCAAGAGGATTGTGAAGAAGCGTGTCAAGAAGTTTAAGAGGGTCCAGAGTGATCGATTTGTCTCTGTGAAGGTTATTTCCTGGTCCACTTTACTTTTGCGCCATACTATCACTGCTACTGAAATTGAATCTAAGCTCAGGGTAGTAAGTGTCAGGCTCATTTTGTTTTCCTGTGCAGAAGCATCTGGGTGGTTCCGGGCTATAATTGCTTTCTCCAAGAGAAAAGAACTGAGGTTTTGATATTATAGTTAGTCCTAATTACTTCAAGTATAATGCTTATTTATTAGGCATATACTCCTAATTGACATTTGCCGCCTGCCAAATGCAATATGTTTTTCGTGCATGTTGCTTAATAAATAGGTGGGATATGGTCTGTTGGTCATGACATTTAAGCCCTTTGTGTAACTGATTATTTATAAGTCATGCCTTTTGGCCTTTTTATGTTTACTGAGAGGGGTGCAAGAAACAAGTTCCTCTGGTCCATGTTCATTGTTTCTATCTCAGTGCATTTTTGTTGGCTGTTGTAGCTTCTTAGACTTTGATATATAAGTATGATTTTATTCAACTCTGATCTTTAATAGTTTTTGTTACTTGCTGGCTGCTATGTTATTCATTTTATGTTGTCTATTATTTACAACACTCTGACCTTGTCTTTCATGTGACAGACAAACTGGCGCAGGCCCAAGGGTATTGATTCCCGTGTCAGGAGAAAGTTCAAAGGATGCACCTTGATGCCAAATATTGGTTATGGCTCAGACAAGAAGACCCGCCATTATCTTCCTAATGGATTCAAGAAGTTTGTTGTGCACAATGTCAAAGAGCTGGAAGTTCTCATGATGCACAACAGGTTCTGTTATATTTCAACCCATCACTTTTTCTACAATGACCTATTTAACTTCTGCTCACATTCATTTCCATGCAAATTTGAGTCGTATCTCGTAGCTAACTCTCTGATCTGTCATGACAGGACATATTGTGCTGAGATAGCACACAATGTTTCTACCAAGAAAAGAAAGGATATTGTTGAAAGGGCAGCACAATTGGATATTGTCGTGACCAACAAATTGGCTAGGTTGCGCAGCCAGGAGGATGAGTAAGCAGTTGCATAGCTGTTGTTTTTGATGTTGGAATGATTTTTTAACTTAGTATAATCAGACGGTTGAATTGAAGAGTTCAAACTGTTCAAATTTTGTTTGATTTAATAGTTATGCAGTCAGACATGTATCGTGTTTGGCATGCTACTATTTCATTTAGACCTGCAGTGACATTTTCATTTCGAGTTCTAGTGTTGTTTGTTTGCTCGAGCATTCTATCATTTTATAGCGTGTTTATGATGAATGGTTTTACCGACTAGCAAGCACAATCTCACTTCAAAATTCAAATGAAATAGTCTGACCTCATGACAAGATTTTAATATTCCGTAATTTAGTTTGGTGTAGTAAATTTAAATACCCTCAATCAATGTTTTTCTTGTTGGGCTATGCTTGTAAATTTTGAAGTTAACAAATACCCTCATGAAATAGTCTGGCTTTTATATGGTGTAGATGTCGCTTTCATATCTCAACATCTAAATCCCACAGCAATTAAAGCGGGTTGCTGTCTAGTCGCACCTTCATGATATATAGGTGTAAATGAACCAATTTGAATGGAATTAGTTAATAGGTAGTATTGATGTTTTGGTTTGAGTTTTTTTCATTGAGCTTATAATTCTGTACAGATCTTGGTTTATTAATTCATCTCGACGTTGTGTTGGATGATTCAAACTTGAATGAGGTTTACCAGGCTCGAGTCCAGCCATTGTTTGATTTTTTTACACAGTTTTTTATTTTTCTATTTCAGTTTGAAGGTCTTTTAAGTTTGCAACAAGCATTTTATGATTGATGTATTGATGTGGTTTGGTTTGTTTTACATTATATATGAACGAAAATGTTGCCTGATAAAATTCTGCCTCCTTTCTTCGGACTAAGGAGTTCCGGTCATTGGTAAGTAGGATTGATCCTTGACTACACCGAAAAAGTGGGATGTTCATGATTATGGGACTGTTTGTAAACTCTAAAAAAAACAGTGATTCTCAATTTCTAAATGCAAAAAACTACTATTTTTTCTTTCTCGAAATTGAGAATCATTTTCTTTTACAAACACTCTCCATCACTTGTTAAACTGTTAGGAACCACTCATTTCTATAAACTCGGTTTTAGCGAGTCCTAGTTTTCTCTTGACGCCTTTCTAGTCACTAAGAATCGATCTTGAACTATCACGAGTTGAACCAGATGCGATAGGTATTCTGATGTATAAGTGTAAGCGAGTGAAGTAGAGTCGAACATAGTACGTAGTTCTAAGTTGGTTGATTTTTCAAGTTCCATTGAGCTTTGAAAATTAGAATTGAACTTGAACAAACTTTGGTTGAGCCAAACATGAATCAAACTCGAGTAGCTTGATACATTTACACATTTTATTGATTTTTTACAAGTCGGGTTGAGCTGGAGCCAAGCTTTATATATTTTACAGAATAAAATGTGATCAAGCTTCGTTAATATTTTAAAGTATGGTCTAATGTTAGATATTATCGAAAATATGGTATAATGTTAGAAAAGGCCTTTCGGTGCCAATCGCAGTGCAATATTAGCTATTGAATAGCTGCAAACTTAGAAATGGTAGGCCACGTTGTAACATTCATACAAGGAAGTATCAGGCACAATTGAGTAGTTGCATCTGTTCTTTTGAATTTTTACGATGGTGAAAAGTGAAATTGAACTTTATAATGATTAGGTCGATTCAAGTTAAACACTAAGTTGATCTATTCCTGGAATTTGTTCACACTCCAAACATATTTCATGTTTGTTTTGTATCTTATAATATTACTCTGAAAAATGGAGTGTGAACTGTGAAGAGGTAGAAATATTGAAATCATTGTAAATTTAAATGTGGGTTTTCTTCAAAGGGAACGAAAAACTTCCTCGAATGAAAGTTCATTTGGATGCTTCCTAAAATAAGGCGAGCCATAAAATTAGGACAAAGTGAATATTATAATTATAATATTATCCCTATTTGAAAAATCAAAATCACGATATCTAACTCGGTAATATCTATAATATAGATATTCATGCGCCATAATCTTCCTCAAACGAGAGTTCGAGAGGCTTTATGCCAAGAATAAGATAGGAGTCAACATCAGTGGCCCAGTGTTCTTAATATACAATTACACACCACCTCAAATTTAGGTTTGCTCACACTTAAAGTTGTTAAATCATTTCAAATAAGTGCCGACTTTTTGGCTTATTTAACTGTTTGTGGTTTGCAGAGTTGGAGTGATTTGGTGTTTTTTTTTTAAAAAATTGATTGGTTTACATCCCTAGTTGGGACGTGATGTTTTATAGAGCTCAATAATGGAAAGAAACGGTTAGGGAAAAAGTTGTCAAATACCCCCACAAATGTAATTTTATAGGGGATTGATAATATTTAATATTTGAAAATAATTTTTAAAAATTCAAAAAAAAATAAAATTGTAGGCGTCAATCAGACTAGTGCCTACACAAAACTTCGCCAAAAAAAAGAAACAAGAAAAAGAAGAGGTGGTAGAATGGGTGACTCCACATCCCCAACTCTGCTAAAGTTTGTGGCAAATGCCACAAACCATTAAATAAGCACTTTTTTTTTCTATTACTGAAGATCCAACCAGTGGGTGCAACCTATTTTTTCTTAAAAAAATTATTCGAAGGCGAAACCCCCATTTGTCGCAGAGGCTCTTATCCTATTTTTAATAGGTCATGAACTAGATACAGTAGAACCTCTATAATTTAATAGTCGGTTTCTCGTTTAAATATTACTTTTATACGGTCCCAACTCGGTACAATAGAACCTCCATAATTAAATAGTTGATTAATTAATAATCTCGTTTAACTAATATTTTTATTTGGTCCCGACTCGGGAACAATGTGTTAAAATAATAATGCGCTAAATTTGCAAGATATTACATGTACGAATTTATAAAATCCCCATGCAATATATAAACTAATAATCCCATAATCTACAATACATTTATGATTAATCTATAAAGGCTTCATAAAAAAATACTGAATTGTTAATTGTTTCTTATAGAAATTATGTCACATAGAGTTTCATCTCTGACTTCTCTATTAAAGCAGTTAAGAACTTTTAGTGTGATTTTTTCGTAGCTCAACAAAAAAATATTCAATGTCATTGTTTTGAACTTCTTTTTTAGAATGAGGATATGCAGTAGAATTATTGTCTTCAACTTCACAATTCATATGTCGCTCGATTATTTGTTTGTTGGTCAACAACTCTACAGACTGCAGTTGTATAATACCCGTACTACAAGTTTGAATCTTTTGATGTTTCATATGGTGACAAGAAATATAATTCAATATATTGCGATCCTTCAATAGTTTTTAGATGTGCGCATTTTTTTTACAAGCCACATTTCGGTTTAAATTAATAAATTATTATTTATCGATTATTTAATATCTTGCTAAATTAATAAAATTTAACTGTATAATCATTGTTTGTTGAGTTTAAAAATTCCCATAAAGTCTAGTTAAAGACCAAAAGGTTATGGGAAACTCACTTGTAAAAAAGACTTGAGAAGAAAAAAAAAATGTTTTCAAATTCAAAGCGAACCTCTGGTTCGATTTATTATTATTATTATTATAGAAATTTTAAACTTGATTTATTTATATTACACAATACAACATTAATTCTAACTTGACATTATGTCTTATTTATGTCCCATGCACTTACCGATGTAACATATTATGTGCCTATCTGAATTTGAACTATGTTAGATGTTCTTTTTAATTTGTTATCTTTTTCATTTTTGAAATTTAGTATATAACAATTAGTTTAATCACATTGCAATTTTACATAATATAATAAAAAAAATATAGTCATTTATCGTTAGACCGACTACAGAACAGCTTTGATCAACGGATAAAACTAGTTTGATCACCAATTCAGTTATAAAAGCACTAAAAATGCTAAACACAATTTGGGATGTGCACTGTCTTGGAATTATTATGATGTAATTCCATATAATTTGATTTAATTATACGATAAATAAATACTAAATAGATCCTAACTTAACTGAAATTTCTACATATTAATCAAATATGATAGTCATCTACACATTGCTTGTGCTAATAAAATTTCTACTTGTGAAAATGTATTAACTATAACTAACTATAACTAGCACATCTATTATTGTCATTTTGAATTTGTGTCTGTTATTAACGTACACATCTTTATTCCTCCCATTTTTTTTCACAATTTATTTATCCAATTTTTCATTATTCTCCAATTTACCCTCCTTACCAACTTTAAACACCCCTTGGACATAATCCTCCACGTTAATATCCTTATGTCCACTCATGTCCTCAATGTCCGTCAACTCAGGGATAAACGGCGGCCTGGCCATCTCCAAGATCCCCTCCCAATCAACTGCTTTAAAAAAATCGTGGCCCTTGATTTCCCCAACACAAATCCTCTTATTCGGATCCTTTTCCAGTAATTTTCCAATTAAGTCCCTTAACGGCGTTAACTCACCCGTTAAGTTCAACTCCTCCGTTATAATCCGGTGAAAGGTCTCCTTCCTATTGGCGCCGCGAAACGGTGTCGTCCCATAGAGCATCTCGTATAACATGACGCCCAAGCACCACCAGTCCACGGCGAAATCGTGGCCGTGCCCTAGGATAATCTCCGGCGCGATGTAGTCCTCTGTTCCGACGAACGAGTTGGATTTCTCCACAGAGACGCCGCCGCGTTCGACTCGGTGGACGGCGTCGTCTGGGGAGATCCCCGAGTCGCGGCGGCGGAAGAAAAAAGCGAATTTCTTCTTCTTTTTCGGCTTGATTTCCGGGGAGGCGGCGGCTGAGCGATATTGAGGAGGTTCTGCGGAGAGTTTTGTGGAGAGATCGAAGTCTACTAGCATCAAGTGTCCGCTTTGTTGAATCATCACGTTATCTGGTTTTAAATCTCTGTAAACGATGCCTAATCCATGGAGGTACTCCACTGCTAATACCAATTCCGCTGCGTAAAATCTGAAAACCACAATTTCAATTTCTTATTCTATTGATTTAATTAAAACCGCAGCAGTGAAAAAAAAAAGATGGAGAAAATTGGAATTACTTGATGATATCAACGGAGAACATTTTTTCAGGTTGTTTCTTCCTCAAAAAATTGAGATCGCGGCCAGGGCAGTAATCAATAGCATATCCAACGATCTTATCCGTGATCAAAACTCCGTGAAGCTTGGGCAGAAGCGGATGATGAAAAGAGCTCAAAGCTTCTCCTTCAAAGCAGAGTCTCTTCTTGTGTTCATGATCGCCATGGCTGCTGCTGCTTGTAATCTTCTTTTTCTCAATTGAAAATCTTAAGATAGCTTTGAGAGCAAGCAATTCTCTCTTCTCCGTCTGAACCAGAAAAACGACGCCTTTGGCGCCGCGGCCGAGAGCCGATATCACCTTTAGATTGTTCAGGTCTAGAGAAGGCTTAAAATTGTCGAAATCATGATGTTGGTCGCCGCCGTGCATGGCGGAGGTGGCTGGCCTGGCAACCAGCTGCCCGGAGTTTTTAGTTACCTGAGGGCGGTTTTGTGAGATTTTGGGAAAAAATGATTGTCAGCTGGCTTTTGTTCATCATAGTATGCTTATTAAAGCATATGCTTGTGTGATTTTTTTTTTTTTTTTTGGGAGGGGTGGTCCTCGTCCAAGATGTTTTATTGGAAATAAGACTGGAAATGAAGGCCTTGTTTGTTTATGTTTTCAATGGCCTCTTTCCAGTTTCCAACTATACATAAAAGTGGAATCACGTTTGTTTCATAAAATTTCCAATTAAATCATCATTTTCATTTTCTATTTTTCACATAAAACAACATCTCAAACCTATAATTTCTATTCTCAAACCTATACACTACCCTACATCACTCATCATTACTTATCAATCACTATTTTCATATTTTAACCCAATTATATATGTGTGACCCACCATTATCAACTTTATCTACTTAAAATATTACCATTTTTAAATTATAATTATCTAATGGGACCTACCAACTATAATCTTACAAATATAATATTATATATTCAAATTAAAATATTGAAGTGGACCCCACCACTACCAACTTTTCAATTATTATATACATAAAATAATATTTCAAAACTACTCAAACCAAACACAATCTCATTTCCAACCCTACATAAAACATATTTCAATTCATTCATCCAAACACAATCCCAATTTCCACACGAAAACCAATAAATTCTCAAAATTCTATTTCCAACTCCAAAAACTGGAAATGGACCATGGAAACATAAACAAACAGGCCCGAAGTAAGCAGTAAAGTGACCTATTTGCATTTCTATTTGATAAAAATACATTGGAGAGAGTAACGATTTTCGGCTTCTTAGTAAGATGGTGATTAGCTCGCATAGTTTAAAGTAAAAGTTTGATTTTAATCTTAACTTTTATATATTTACTTATAATAAATATATGAACATTTAGATAACCATATTTTTTTGAATAAAAATTATAAATTTTAGTAGATATATTATACGTTTTATATATACATATATTATTTTTTGTACCAAATTGAAGAATAATTTAATTTATAATTTGTATATATAAGTTGATTAGACTCTATTAAACTCGAAAAAGCTAGTAAATTATTAATATAGTTAAATTAAGCTCGAGCTTTAGCTTGATAATAAACAAGCCCAGCCCTAATGGGAAAGAGGGAAATGCTGAATTTGGAATTCTTCACAGTAAGAAAATTAAAAAGAAAATGTGTGGTGATCATTATCGTAACATTATTTATTTTAAAAAACAGATGTGAATTTTTGGTCCAAATTCTGAGTTGATGTATATCTAATATATATTAGTATATTAGTATGTGTTATTATATCTGATTTTTGATTCGCGATACAGTTTATTTGATGATAATGTCATGATCTGCATAATTGGTAATAAAATGTAATAGCTTAAAAAATAAGTTTTTGTTATTAGAGTTAGTTAATAAGTCAACTGAATGAGTTAGTTGATAGATTAGTTGATTAGTTACTTCATTGACAGTTGTAACAGAATCATTTGTAACTAACAATTAGAATCAGTTGTAACACAGACGAATATATTCAGCTACTATGTACATCAAACTCAGATTTTTGGAAGTAATATCAAATTCTCTTTTCTATACTTCTGTTCTATCTCTCTTTCTCTCCCTTTCTCTCCCTTTCTCTCTAATATTTCTTTCTTTTAGCTTAGGTTAGATTTGAGCCACCAAAGTTGGGTTTTGCTTTCGATTTGCAGGTTATTGATCCTTAGAATCTGAGGATTGAAGTTGCTCAGCTGATTCGAGAATTCCAGCGAAGTTAGGTGGAGCTCAGGACTTAACATTGGTATCAGAGCTGTACATCCTGGGGAAACCACACTCTGATTCAGTAATGGGAAGGAGCGGAATACCACGATCAGAAGAAATGGATCAGCATCTGAATGAATTGAGAGAAAAATTCCAGTCATTTGAGGAAGAAAATAGAGAACTACGACAGAAAATGGAGACAATGGCTAGCAAAGTGCAGGTAGATGAAATAACTCATAAGCTGGACGAGCTACTTAAAGCCATGGGGAATAATTCAGGGAAGGAAACTATGCCATCATTTTCTATGGATAATCAGAATCCATTTTTCCGTCCAAGGGTAGAAACTGGAGCAACAAGAGGAGATGATGGGGTTTTACCCCTACCAAATCAAGGTAAGCAGCATGAAAATCATCTAAACTCTATCCGAAGTCCGAAGTTTGATTTTCCAAAATTCAACGGGGAAGAACCACGAGGATGGTTGAGGAAGTGCCAAAAATATTTCATGATCAATCCCATGGCAGACTACGACAAAATCGTATGTGCGGCAATGCATATGGAATGTATGGCTAATAATTGGTATTTAGATTACATTGAAGGAAAAGAAAGTATGGGTTTGTTTAAATTCAGTGAGCTTGTCTTAGAAAGGTTTGCTAATGAGGGTAAATGGAATGTAGTGGGTCAATTTAACAAGCTAAAACAAGAAACAACAGTAGGGGAATATATTGTTAAGTTTGAAGAACTTAAATCTTTTATGGTTAGTATGAACATGTCTTTAACTGAAGAGTATTTTGTGAGCAGCTTTGTAAGTGGACTTAAAGATGAAATTACGCAAATGGTAGAAATGCTTAAGCCATTGAGCCTCACTCATGTGATTCATTTAGCTAGGAGATAGGAAGCCTTAATTGAATCCCTTAACAAGTCTAAAAAAACTGCTAATAAACCACACTCCTTTAGCAAAAACATGTTTACTAAGTCTATCTCTACAGATAATAATAATTTCAAGAAATCATGGAGTAACAGTCAGAAAAATATCCCCCTATTAAGAGGTTAACTCCAGAAGAATTAGACAATAGGAGAAGAAGGAATTTGTGCTTTAACTGTGATGAAGTATATCACGTAGGGCATAAATGCAAAAAGTTGTTTGTGATAATGGGAGATAGCAAAGAGATAGAAGAAGTTATAGAAGAACAAGATGAACTTCACATATCTGTCCATGCACTGGCAGGATAGATTACACCGGACACCATCAAAATTCCAGGAAAAATTGGAAAACACTACCTCTACATTCTCATAGACACAGGGAGTACCCATAGCTTCCTTGATCCACTCACTGCACAAGAACACAATGCACTCTTGAGCATACTAATCCTCTAATTGTCACAATAGCGGATGGGGGAAGAGTGGAATGTAATAGTAGGTGTAAAGACTTACAATGGGAAATGGGAAATCACACCTTCAAAACTAACATCAGAATACTAAAACTGGGAGGTTGTGATATGGTTCTAGGAGTCGATTTTCTTAGAAAACTAGGGCCAGTTACTTTCGACTTTGACAACCAAAGAATTTTTTTTTTCACAGAGGGGGAAAGCAGGTTACTTTACAAGGCCTGCAACCAAGTACCACATTTAAAATGATGTCTGGGAAGCAATTAAAGAAATTCTCTAAAAAGGGCAGTGGTAATGTCCTAGGATATCTGTGTATGATTTCTGGAATACAAACACTCAGTAATTGTGTGATTCATGAAGAATTAGAACCTATAATTTTACAGTACAAAGAAGTGTTTGATGAGCCAAAAGCATTACCCCCTTTTAGATCCCATGATCACAAGATACCACTCATAGAGGGGACCAAACCTTTTAAGCAACATGCATACAGGTACCCTTATGTCCAGAGAGAGGAAATTGAGTTGTTAGTCAATACCTTCTTCTTGACAATAACCTTGAGCTACTAACCTTGCTTTGTTTCGAACAATATTGCCTTGGTCATCGAGCTTGTTCCGAAATACCCATTTTGTGCCAATAATTGTTTGAGATGGAGGACAAGGTACTAGTTCCCATACATCATTCCTTTCAAATTGATTCAACTCCTCTTGCATTTCTAAAAACCAATCTTCATCTTCAATAGCTTCCTTAGCATTTTTAGGCTCTTTTTGAGATATAAGAGCTTTCTCGGCAAATTTTCCTCTAGTCATTACTTTATCAAGGGGATCACCAATAATAAGATCTTTTGGGTGATTTTCCTTAAATTTCAATGCTACGGGAAGATCCGAAGTATCACCTTTGTCTTCTTGAGGAACATTTGAGCTTGAAGGTTGATCATTTTGAGTATCATCTTGAACAATGGGTTCAACAATATCCTCTTCATCACTTTCATCATTGGGTATCCTTTCAACACCCAAAGCTTCATTGAATTTGACATGGATGGATTCTTCAACAACCCCACTAGTCTTATTGCAAACCCGATATGCTTTGCTCTTGGTTGAATACTCCATAAATATTCCTTCATCGGCCTTAGGATCAAATTTGTTCAATTGATCCTTAGTATTCAAAATAAAACACTTACATCCAAATATTTTGAAATAACTAATATTTGGAGTTCTTCCTTTCCAAAGCTCATATGGAGTTTTATTCATTTTAGGACGAATATAAACTCGATTAATGACATAGCAAGTGGTACTTACGGCTTCGGCCCAAAAATATTTTGGAAGTGAAAATTCATTGAGCATGGACCGACTCATTTCTTGAAGTGTCCGATTCTTCCTTTCGGCTACTCTATTTTGTTGAGGTATCCTTGGAGCCGAAAAATTGTGACTATATCCCTTGGTTTCACAAAAGACTCTAAATTCTCCATCAAATTCTCCACCTCGATCACTTCGTATAGACTTAATAGTATCTTCCTTTTCATTCTCAATAAGTCTACACAACTTAACAAACTCATTAACGGCATCGCTTTTATTTGTAAAAAATAGGGCCCAAGTATATCTAGAAAAATCATCAACTATAACAAAAGTGTAATGTTTTCCACTTAGACTTTCCGTACCAATATCCCCATACGAATCTAAATGAAGAAGTTGTAGAGGCTTGGTTGTGGAAATTTCATTTTTGGGCATAAAACTACTCTTAACTAATTTGTTCTTTTGACAAGTGTCACATAAGCCAAGATTTTCAAAATTCAATTTCGGTAGTCCTTTTACATGTTGGTTTTTGTAAATAGTTTGCAAATTTTTATATCCAACATATCCAAGTCGCCTATGCCATAAACTAGTTAAATCATTATTGGCGACAAGACAAGTAACATTTTGACTAACCAAATCAAATTTTGTAAAGATTGTCTTTTCTAATTGCTTCACAAATAATTTTATCATTTTTGGAAATAAGGCATTTTTTTTTATTAAAAACAACATTATAATTTGAATCACAAAGTTGGCTAACACTTATCAAATTAAACTTAAGCCTTCTACTAAAAGAACATTACTAAGAGAGAAAGAAGAGTTACCAATTTCTCCATTTCCAAGAATTCTTCTTTTGCCATTGCCGAACATGACCATACCCTCTTCTTGGAGCTTGATGTTGGTAAAAAGTTCTCTCTTTCCGGTCATATGGCGTGAACATCCGCTGTCCACGAGCCATTTTGAATCCTCCATAGTTGTTATAGCCCCTATGACCTACAAAAGAATTATTTTTAGGTACCCTATAGTTTTGGGGTCCATGGGGGTTAGCCTTGAGACCTTTGGGTCTCCAAACAAAGCTAAAATTATTCTTCAATTTACAATGGCTAACATAGTGACCAACTTTACCACAATAAAAACAAATAAGATTATGGGCACTACTAGCACGTACAAAAGTCGGACCTTGGTCTTTTTTCTTTGGAAGAGGTTGAAAAGGTTTATAGCCATGTCCTAATTTAGAATGCTCACCTCTTTGTGCATCTAAAATTTTTGTAACTTTATCCGTACTTAAGTTAAAACGATGCACATCCTTTTTCAAACATTCAAGATCTTTGGTGAGCGATTCTTTTTCAGTTTCAAGAGTATGAACTCTAGTAAGAGTAATAGCATGAGCTTTATCAAGAGATTCATAAGAAGTAAATAATTTTTCTTTTTCAATTTTAAGCTCTTTATGCTCCTTTTTCAAAGTCTTGTATTTAACAATCAAATTTTGAAATTCAATTTGCAATTCATCAACTAAGGAAGATGATGAAGCATTAGAGCGTACCTCATTATTTTCGTCGTCTATGGCCATAAGACCATGTTCGGATTCTCCTTCTTCGTCGGTTGTTTCAAGTAGCTCATCCCAAGTTTTGACTTCCGTATTTAGAGCCTTCTTTTTGGGAAAATGCTTCTTCTTCTTTTGTTCCTCCTCCTCGAGTTTTGGGCAATCCGCTATGAAGTGCCCGAATTTTCTGCATTTAAAACACGAGTTGTCTCTCGGTTTTCTCGCCTTATTTTTATTCACAAATTTTGCAAATTTACGAACAAGTGCGCCGTCTCCTCATCATCATCATCATCAATATCATAGTATGCATTATTAGAAGAAGATGCAAGACCTTTAGGAATATACTGCATACCCGATTGATTGATAGATGGTTTGGAATTTTTCCTCTCCTTGAGATAGACTTCGTAGATGAGGAGGTTCCCGATGAGCTCATCGAATTTGGGTGTCTCGAGATTTTGTGCTTCCGTGATAGCCGTCACCTTTTCGGACCATGAGTCGGGAAGAGCATTCAATACCTTAGTCACATTGTCTTCTTCGGAGATGACCTTTCCAAGAGCCACAAGAGGATTGACAATGTTGTCAAGCCTTTCCACCATTTTTTATATGCTTTCACCATCATGCATATTGAAATTTTCAAAGTCTTTCACAAGCATTGTTTTTCTTGCTTGCTTCACTTTCTTTGTGCCCTCATAGATGGTTTCTAATATTTCCCAAACTTCATGTGCCGACCTTATGCCTCTTATACGATTATACTCGGTGGCGGTAAGAGAGCAATGTAAAATATTTAAGGCCTTATCGTTTAGAGAGAAAGCCTTCTTATCATTTTCATCGAACTCCTTGAACGGTTTGGGAGTCGTGGTGCCATCCTCCAATTTTTTTGTTGGTTGAGCAACTACTTCAATAACCACATTCCAAATGTCAAATCCGCACCCTCGTAGAAAGCACTCCATACGGTCTTTTCAAAATGCGTAGTTGTTGGCGTCGAATAGTGGTGGCTTGTTGGTGGAGACGCCGGTGGTGAGATAAGCTTCGTTCGTAGCCATGGATTTTTCCTCTTTACTCGGAACGAGCTAGCCAAAGAGTTTGGCTTTGATACCACTTGTTAGTCCAAGTGGCTACGATAATCTAGAGGGGGGAGGATGAATAGATTATGCTGATTTTTCGCAAATCGCCCTCTTTTTCGAATGAACAAGTAATTGACAAGAATGTAAATGCGAAAATTAAACAACACTCGATGATTTATAGTAGTTCAACCCACATAGGGCCTAATCTACTACCACCCCGATATATCCAAAGTGGATTTCAAAAAGAAAAAAAGATTTTATTAATTACCACAATTAATACAACACCACCTTTGAAGATTACCACAATCTTCTTACAACACCTTCAAGGAGATTACCACAATCTTCCTTCAACACCTAAGAAGAGTACCACACTCTTCAACACCTAAGATCGCACAAGTGTGTTCTTACCACAAGAACACTAACAATGATATCTTGTTTTGGATGATAGAAAAAATCAAGATTACAACTCAATAAATGAAGTATACAAACTTTGAGTGCAAGTGTAATCAAGAACAAAAAGCCTAGACCTCAAGGTTGTGCAAGTGCAAGAACTTAGGCTATTACAACAAGAATGTAAAAATGAAAGCTTGAAGAATTTTGCAGATTTCTTGTTGTATTGTATGCTTGTGTATTATATCTTGTGTCTTTAAATCATCCTCTATTTATAGGAGAGTCTTCATAGACATAGACTCCTCATTCTTCACTTTTGTCTACAAAAAAGAGGATCACAAGATGTAGTAATATTGTACAAAAATCAAAGCAAATCTTGCTGATATGGAGTTCAAACGGCACAATTTTTGCTGTCAAGAATTACACAGGGCGACCGGTTGCCCTATAGAAAATTTTGAACGTTGGAAAGAATTTAGTGCGATCCAGGTATATGTTGGAGGGGGGTCCGACCAATCGGCCCTTCCCTTGACCGGTCGTCCTCCCTTATTTTTCATGTCCAGTACGTTCTGTTTCATTTTGTGCGTTCTTCAGGTACCGGTCGACCTCTTGTTCGACCAGTCGACCTCAAAATTGAAATGTTGTCCGATTTTTGTCGAAAATAAACTTTAAGAAATACTCCAAAAAATTAGTAAAAATATTTTAAATCAATTGGGAGTATTTGGACAACATTTAAAATATTATTTTGGTGTAAAAACCAATTAACACAAAATCATCAAAAGTATTGTCCAATTTTTATCGAATAATAAACTCTAAGAAATACTCAAAAAATTAGTAAAAATATTTTAAATCATTTAGGAGTATTTGGACAACATTTATAAATATTGTTTTGGTATAAAAACTCATTTAAACAAAACCATCAAAATCTTGATAAAAACATTTATCTAACAAAAGGCCCTTGAGAATGCCCACTATCGGTTTAAGCCATTGTGTTCTAACACATTTAGTAGAGTTATACAAGGAAATGACGAAAATATGAACATGTTGATTCTTAAATGTTTTCATGGGAATAATGTTTTGATAATCATTAACGCCTCATTTGAGAAGTCATACTTATGAGGTTAACGCCATATCAACCCATTTCTCTTCGTTTGCCTCTTTCGATTTGGGCCCATGAATAGGCTGCAGGCCCAAGAAATAATCACACATTGATTTGATACAGAATCACATGTCATGTGTAAGATTATATAATCCTCTGATTTCCAAATGAGGTGATGATCTATTTTATGCCCTTCAATATATATTTCACATGTTTTCTGTTGGGTCTACAATTTTTGTCTCATGCAGTTGAAAGCCAAGGACAGTTTTGTTATTTGATAATATTATCACATATAATCAGAAATGCCAAACAAAAAAGTGTAAAGAGACTTTAAAAAATAAACACTATTATCCAAAATCCGAAACACTATTACATAACATTATATAATGCCTAAAGAGCTCGTTTGAGTTTAATGATACACTGTGATGGACAAATTCATCACATGAAATCAAATGTTTTGCTTTATGGATATGGACCCAATATTATTTCCAAGCCCGAGATACAATCCTGCTACTGAGGGATTATTAATCCAACCCAGGACCCTCTGATTGTGTAATTAGGAAGTAGTTTGAATATTAATTTGTAATTTTGCCATTACTCTGTAAATTAATCTGTTCCTACAAGATCAAAGACATAGGCCTTCTTTGTTTATGTTTTCAATGGCCAATTTCCAATTTCCAACTATTCATAGAAATGGAATCATGTTTGTTTCTAAATTTTCCAATGGAAATCATCATTTTCATTTTCCAATTTTCACATAAAACATCTCAAACCTATATTTTCAATTTCCAACCCTATATTATACCCTACATCAATCATCAATCACTTTCTCACCTTTTCATCCAATTATACATGTGGGACCCTCCATTACCAACTCCATCTACTTAAAATATTATTATTTTTTAATTATATATATTTAATGGGACCCACCAACCTACAATCTTCCAAATATAATGTTATATATATACAATTAAAAAATTCAACCACTATCAACTTTTCAAATTATATTATATACATAAAATAATATTTCAAAACTACTCAACCAAACATAATCTCATTTTCAAACCTATATAAAACTCATTTTCATTCTCTCATCCAAACATAATTCCAGTTTTCACACGAAAACCAATAAATTCTCAAAATTCTATTTTCAACACTAGAAACTGGAAATGGTCCATGGAAACATAACCATACAAGGCAATAACTTTTCACCCGCAGACAACACAAACCCAATTGGGACCAAAACCATTTTAGTATGGTACCAAACTGAATTCTGTTAAAAATTCCATGGAACAAGTTGATGGACTTGACGAAGAAGAAGATAGTGCTTTCACAAAGGTGAAGAACACGTGAAAAATGTGAGGGTTGTCAACATGGTGGGTGGTGGACAGAAAAACGAAGCAGCAAATGAAGATTATGAAAGGAAAAAAAAAAGCAAAAAAAGGGCAGAAAAAAATGGGAGAAAAGAAACTTGGGAAAGGATGATAGATGTGTACAGGAAAATGAAGATACAAAGGGAAGGTGGAAGAGAAAAAGAGGAAGAGATGGGTCGTTGATGGCAAAAATAAAAGAATAAAAAAAAGAAAAAAGAAAAAAAATAAAGAATAAGAGAGTGGAAATAATAGGAAATTGTGTATTGGGATTATGGGGTCCCAACGATCACCGTAGGATTTGCTATACGCTTACTGATACATTGAGGCTGTGGCGGCCCAACTTGCTGAGGATCCATATGGATTCTTGTGAAACCCCTCATATCCGTCCACCTCTTAGTGTGGGGCTCTGCGCTACCGTTGTGAACTGTAGAGGGTGCCCTACAGGAATCAACCTTGGGTTGCACAGTTGAAGTAGAGCTTAAAGGATTAGATATGTACTACCCATACCAACAAGGTGCATCTTCTTTTCTGGTGCCCATTACATAGAAACTCTGAGGTTAAGCGTGCTTAGCCTGGAGTAGACATGGGATGGGTGACCACTGGGAAGTTTTCCAGGGAGCGTGTGAGTGAGGACAAAGCGTGCTAGAAAAGACTTGTGTTGGTTTGTGGGGACAGTCGTCAAATCCGGTAAGCACTTTCGGTCCAATAACTGGTATCAGAGCGAGCTCACAGGTTCAAATACGCCCGGGTGCGCCGCTGGGGGGGAGATTGTTGGGATTATGGGGTCCCAACGATCACCCTTAGGATTTGATGTATGCTTACTGCTACATTGAGGTTGTGGCGGCCCAACATGCTGAGGATCCATATGGATTCTTGCGAAGCCCCTCATGTCCGTCCACCTCTTAGTGTGGGGCTCTGCGCTGCAGTTGTGAATCGTAGGGGGTGCCCTACAGGAATTAACCTTGGGTTGCATAGTTGAAGTAGAGCTTAAAGGATTAGATATGTGTTAGATAAATGTTTTTATCATGATTTTGATGATTTTGTTTAATTGAGTTTTTACACCAAAACAATGTTCCTAAATGTTGTCCAAATACTCCCAATTGATTTAAAATATTTTTACTAATTTTTTGGAGTATTTCTTGAAGTTTATTTTTGACAAAAATTGGACAACACTTCTGTTTTGAGGCTAACCGGTCGCCTTATAGGGTAACCCATGTCTGAAAGTGATTTTTGAAATAGAAACGAGATGTTTGAAATCCCTGGATGTCGATCGGTCGAACAAGACGTCGACCGGTGCCTGAAAGAAAGAATGCTAAAACAGAACACTCTGATATTGAAAATTTGGGGAGGCCAACCAGTCCAACTAGGGACCGACCGGTCGGACGCCATGGCGACCGGTCGGACCCCACCTAGACCGGTTGCCCTCCCCGTCATCTTATGTCTAAATCTTCTGATCTATTTTTTAATGTTCAAAATTTCTACATAGCGACCGGTCGCGCTATATTAATTTTGACAGCAGATTCAAACCGTTGGACGTCCATTACAGCAAGATTTACTTTATCAATTTTGTACAATATTTCTACATCTTGTGATCTTCTTTTTGTAGATAAAAGTGAAAATGGAGGAGCCTATGTTTGTGATCAAATCTTGAAGACTCTCCTATAAATAGAGGAAGATTTGAAGCAACAAACACAACACACAAGACAACAACACAAGCAAAGAACACAACAAGAAAATCTGCAAATTTCTATAAGCTTTCATTTTCAACATTGTTGTTGTAATAGCCTAAGCACATCAATTTCACATCTTCAGGTCTAGACTTTTATTCTTGATTACACTTGCACTTCAAAGTTGTATAATTCATTATCGAGTTGTAATCTTGAATTTGTGTAAGTCATCCAAGACAAGATATCCTTGTAAGTGTTCTTGTGGTAAGAGCACACTTGGTTGATTGAAAAGCTTGGTGCTTTTCGTGTTGAAGAGTTTGGTGCTCTTCGTGGTGTAGAAGAGTTTGGTGCTCTTCGAGTTGGAAGATTGTGGTAATCTTCGTAGCTGTCGTAGCTAGAAGATTGTGGTAATCTTCTAGGAAGATTGTGGTAATCTTCAAAGAGGTGGTGTTATAAGAGTGTGGTACTCTTCAAGGTGAAGTTATAATAATTTTGGTAATTATTAATAAAATCTTTTTTTCTTTTTGAAATGCATCCCGAAGATACTGGGATGGTAGAGGATTAGGCCCTAGGTGGGTTGAACCTCTATAAATCGACGTGTGTTGTTTATTTCCCGCACCTTCATTCTTGTCATTGCTTATTCATTCGAAAAAGTGGGCATAATTCAGAAAATCGGCATAATCTATTCACCCCCTCTAGATTATCGTAGCCACTTGGACTAAAAGTGTTATCAGAGCCAAACTCTTTGGCAAGCTCGTTCCACATTGCGAGTAAAGAGGAAAGATCCATGGCTACGAACGAGAGCTATCTACCAACCGGTGCTTCATTCAATAGACCGCCTCTCTTCGACTCCAACAATTATGCATTTTGGAAGGACCGAATTGAATGCTTCTTACAAGGTTGGGGGTTCGATATTTGGAACACGGTTATAAATGGAGTATCCATCCCGATGAAGAAAAAGGAAGACGGAACTCAAATCCCCAAAGCCCTCAATGAGTTTGATGATGAAAACAAGAAATTATTCTCTTTAAACGGTAAAGCTCTTAACATTCTTCATGGTTCTCTTACCGCTACGGAATATAATCGTATTAGAGGTATTCGATCCGCTCATGATGTTTGGGAAAAATTGGAAGTTATCTATGAAGGCACAAAGAAAGTGAAACAAGCTCGAAAGACGATGTTGGTCAAAGAGTTCGAAAATTTCACTATGAATATTGGTGAAAATATCTCTAAAATGGTTGAAAGGCTTGACAATATTGTAAATCCTCTTGTTGCACTTGGGAAAATTATTTTCGAAGAGGATGAGGTTACAAAAGTTCTTAATGCCCTTCCCGCCTCTTGGTTCAAAAAAGTTACCGCTATTACGGAAGCTCAAAATTTGGAAACTCTAAATTTTGATGAGCTTATTGGCAATCTTCTCATCTATGAAGTTTATACAAATGAAAGGAGTAACTCAACGACATCAATTTCTCAACCGGGTATGTGATCAACTCCAAAAGGTCTTGCCTCAAAATAGAAAAATTATTATTCTAGTGATGAGGAAGATGAAGATGAAGATGAGAAACTTATTAGAAAATTTACAAAATTGTAAATAAAAACAAGGAAAAAAACAAGAGAAAATTCTTGTTTTAGATGCGGAAAACCCGGACACCATATTGCAAATTGTCCAAAAGAGAAAGAAGTACAAAGAAAGAAAAAACACTTTCACAAAGCCTTGAAGGCCAAAGCCGAACCAACAACATGGGATGAACTTCTTTCATCCGATAATGAGGAAGCCGAGCAATGTCTAATGGGAATCAAAGAAGATAACGAGGTACGCTCTAACTCTTCTATTTATTTTAGTAATGAATTGCATGATGATTATGATGAATTGCAAAATGATTTTGATGAGCTTCAAAATGAATTCCAAAGCTTGCTCTTTAAATACAAAAATTTGAAAAAGGAATTCAACATCATGAAAAATGAAAGGATAGTTTACATGCTTCTTATGAATCTCTTACTAGTGCTCCTGATGTTACACTTGATAAGGTTAGAAACCTTGAAAAGGAAAATAGTACTCTTTTTAAGGATATTGATTGCATGAAAAATGATATGTTAAAGTTTAATTGAGTACCGATAAAATGATCAAAATTCTTGATGTTCAACGTTGTGATAATTTGAAACTAGGACTTGGTTATAAGCCAAATGTTATTTATAATATGAAAAAGAACCAAGTCTCTATGCATATTGGTCATTATGCTTCTAGAATTATTACATGTTTTTATTTGTGGTAAAAGTGGTCACACGGCTAATATTTGTCGGGCTAAGAATATTTCTAAGTATTATTGGAGACCTAAAAGTCTCAATATTAATCCCAAAGGACCCAAACACTTGAGGATACCACAAGAAAATTTTATGTTAGGTACTCGGCGCAACAAAAATCAAAGGAATTTTAAATTGTCATATAGACAACAAATGATCGCGTCATATGATCGAACGTGAAGATATTATCAACAAAGTCATGTTTCAAGAAGAAGGTATGTTCGGGAATGGAAAGGACACAACCATTGGCAATGGCGAAATTGGTAACTCGTATCCTCTTCTTGAATTATGCGTTTTATTTTGTTGCACATATTCATGTCTTTATTTTTGATTGATTGTCAAAATTATTTTTCAAATGTTTCTTATAATCGAGGTCTCATCTATATACTCTCGGTTTTTCAAAATTCAAAAAGAGACCTTGAACAGATTTTCAATAAACACTTGTTTTATCAACTTTTTGTTAATTCCTACAAATTGCGTAGTATGTGTTACTTGCTTGATGGTTTATATTTATATTGTCTATATTGCTCTTGTGGAAGATATTTTGTCAAGTTTTTTTGCAGGAAATATTTTGGTATTAAGGAACAAATGATCGTAGACTTATCCATGGCCATCTACGTCATAATGTGTCAAGTTTGCGAAAGGCATATCGGTTGACAAACAAATTTTAGGTATGTTTATCAACTTTCATTAATCTCGTAGACTCGACATTCTTCATGCCGTATGCCTATGTACTCGATTTCAAAATAATCCCAAAGAATCTCATTAAAGTGCCGTTAAAAGAAATTTTCAAATATTTGAAAGACGCTTCTTCTTATGGCTTGTTTTATCCAAAGTTTTAAAACGTTCATATTTTTTAGGGATAACAAGTCCGGTATAAATAATTTCTCAAAATATGATTCTTCATAACCAAACTAAACATATTGAGATTCGATATCTTTTTCTAAGGGATTGCTTTTCTTAACGGAAAATTAAGATGAGTTTAATTCCGTCTCAAGAATAACTCGCGGACATTTGTTTTTAACCACTATCCGCCGAGTCTTTTACCTCATTTCGAGCTTGCTTAGGCATAATGCATATTGAATGAGGTCTATGTTTGCAATTTGCACGTTTTTAAAACTTAGGGGTGAAAAATCAGATTTTTGGATCAAAATTCAGACAGAAACTAAAAAGAAGCTCCAGGGACCGGATTAAGGGAGGGGGACCGGTCGACCTACACTGGACCGGTCGGACCCCCCTTGGACCGGCCGACCTGAGCTTTTTTTTGGTTAAATCAGTTTCTGTCCTCAGTCTTTGCTATTTCACTTGGTTTTTACTATTTTCGCACCCCTTTGCAAATTTCACATACAATTCACTCAAAATGATTTCTTTCTTATAAATTATATACTTTTGAGTATATGCCATTGGTATATCATCCAGGATACCCGACTTCTCCGATTAATTGGTAAGTTTAATTCCTTCTTTATCCCAATTGGGCTGAACCCTTGAGAATGTGCTTCATTTTTGATATTTTGTTGGAGTTTCTATATACTTGTATTGGGTATGATGATTGTTGATGGATAATATTTATAGAATTGTATTTGGTGATGAAAAATTTGGCTTGATTGCAATTACAAAGGCTATATACATCTTTTGTTTTATTCGACGCACGCCAAGTGTTCGACAAAATATTTCTATGAAAAATTCATCACCTACATGATTCTCTCGATTTCAAAAGTCATGTATTTATAAAGATCGTGTTTTGTCAATCAAACGAGCTTTCGCAAATCAACTGATCGACCTCTCCCTTTTTATTTGGATTTTAAGCTTCAATATTCGACAAACTCGATAAATCGATAATATTACGCACTTTGATATGATTGTTTGATGTTTTTATCATGCTAACATTTTTTTGATGATTCCAAAAGGGGAGAAACATGAAATACGCTCATACGCTCAAAGAAGTGAAAATAAGCTCGCAAGGAAAAGCTATAAGCTATGGTTCTTAAAAGCCAAAAGCTGTGAATGACACTTAGTCCAATTGATGTATTATGGACTCTTATGCTTGTCTAATGATGTCTCTTTGACATGGGGAGCTTATAAGCTCATGATATTCAAGTTTAAGTTATAAAAGCTAAGCTTTTAGCTTTTAGTTGTTTGCTTCTATACTTACTATTGTTATGTATGTTGATAGGGGGAGCTTATATAAATTGTTTTTGAAAAAATCTTTGCTCCTATCCTTGTGTTTTTACTTATGATAAATGTTGCTTATAATGGATTGTTGATTTAGACCGGAAAAATATGTTTTGTTTTAAACTCGATCTTCTAAAATTATTTTGGTTTGTAATCATCAAAAAGGGGGAGTTTGTGAGATAAATATTTTTATCATGATTTTGATGATTTTGTTTAATTGAGTTTTTACACCAAAACAATGTTCCTAAATGTTGTCCAAATACTCCCAATTGATTTAAAATGTTTTTACTAATTTTTTGGAGTATTTCTTGAAGTTTATTTTTGACAAATATTGGACAACACTTCTGTTTTGAGGCCAACCGATCGCTCTATAGGGAAACCAATGTCTGAAAGTGATTTTTGAAACAGAAACGAGACGTTTGAAAACCCCTGGAGGTTGACCGGTCGAAAGAGAGGTCGACCGGTGTCTGAAAGAAAGAATGCTGAAATAGAAAACTCTGATATTGAAAATTTGGGGAGGCCAACTGATTCAACTAGGGGCCAACCGGTCGGACCCCATGGCGACCGGTCGCCCTCCCTGTCATCCTGTGTGTGAATCTTCTGATCTACTTTTTAACGTTTGAAATTTCTACATAGCGAGCGGTCGCGCTATGTTATTTTTTACAGCAGATTCAAATCGTTGGACATCCATTACAACAAGATTTACTTTATCAATTTTGTACAATATTTCTACATCTTGTGATCTTCTTTTTGTAGACAAAAGTGAAGATGGAGGAGCCTATGTTTGTGATCAAATCTTGAAGACTCTCCTATAAATAGAGGAAGATTTGAAGTAACAAACACAACACACAAGACAACAACACAAGCAAAGAACACAACAAGAAAATCTGCAATTTTCTATAAGCTTTCATTTTCAACATTCTTGTTGTAATAGCCTAAGCACATCACTTTCACATCTTGAGGTCTAGGCTTTTATTCTTGATTATACTTGCATTTCAAAGTTGTATAATTCATTATCGAGTTGTAATCTTGAATTTGTGTAAGTCATCCAAGACAAGATATCCTTGTAAGTGTTCTTGTGGTAAAAACACACTTGGTTGATTGAAAACTTGGGGCTTTTCGTGTTGAAGAGTTTGGTGCTCTTCGTGGTGTAGAAGAGTTTGGTGCTCTTCGAGTTGGAAGATTGTGGTAATCTTCGTAGGTCCGTAGCTAGGAGATTGTGGTAATCTTCAAAGAGGTGGTGTTAGAAGAGTGTTGTACTCTTCAAGGTAAAATTGTAATAATTTTGGTAATTATTAATAAAATCTTTTTTCTTTTTGAAATCCATCCCGGAGATACTGGGGTGGTAGAGGATTAGGCCCTAGGTGGGTTGAACCTCTATAAATTGACGTGTGTTGTTTATTTCCCGCACCTTCATTCTTGTCATTGCTTATTCATTCGAAAAAGAGGGCATAATTCGGAAAATCGACATAATGTATTCACCCCCTCTAGATTATCGTAGCCACTTGGACTAACAATTTTTACTACCCATACCAACAAGGTGCATCTTCTTTTCTGGTGCCCATTACATAGAAACTCTATGGTTAAGCGTGTTTGGCCTGGAGTAGACATGGGATGGGTGACCCCTGGGAAGTTTTCCAGGGAGCGTGTGAGTGAAGACAAAGCATGCTAGAAAATACTTTTGTTGGTTTGTGGGGACAATCGTCAAATCCGGTAAGCACTTTCGGTCCAATATTGTGGGTTTCATTAGAAACGGAAGGCAATTGTGTATTTGAATCGGAGAAGACGAGCAACTAATTGGGTAGAATGGAGATGGTGAGTGCGATAATGGTGGTGGATGAATATTACAGTGGCGTTTTTCATTTGGGAAGAAGGGCAAATACGTAATTAATTATATAATACAACTTTTGTTATCATATATACCAAACATCATATTATACATATTATATTATCAATGAACAGTACAATCCTACATTATCAAATCCCAATTTACCAATCCTATCCACAAATCCAAACGAGCTCATACACAATCCTAAAATCTTATCCAATTCCATCCAAAAAACCAAATGAAGTCTAAGGGTTATCATCACGAGTTAGAAGTAACATGACATTTGGACTATGCATATCCAAAGCTTAATATTGAAGCAGTTTACTTTTGGAGAGTAATTTTTAATGACCCAGATTGAAACCTCATTTTTAATATTTAGGTTTTTTTAATTGATTTTTAGGACAACACAGTAATTTTATATCATTATGTATAAATCAACATGGGCAAACCATTAATTACATAAATCACGTTTTTTAACTTATTAAAAACTTTCTTTTCAACGATTTGATTTGAGGATTTTACGGCTTTGAAGATACAACAACAACAACAACAAACTAAGCCTTAATCCCACTATGTGGGATCGACTACACGGATCATATCGCGCCATTGTTTACGGTCATAAGCCATATTTTCATTTATTTCTAGGTATAACATGTCTTGTTTAATAGCTTCTTTTCAAGTCTTTTTAGGCCTACCTCTGCCTCTTTTGATTTGTGTGAGTGATTCCCTACCTTCTAAACGTCGCACAGGTGCATCTAAAGGTCTCCTATAAACATGTCCAAACCATCTTAATCATCTTTCTCTAATTTTCTCATCTATTGGTGCTACTCCCACTTTGTTTCTAATGTGTTCATTTCTTATTCTATCTAATCTAGTGTGTCCGCACATCCATCTTAACATTCTCATCTCTGCTACCCTCATTTTTTGTTCGTGTTCATATTTAGTAGCCCAACATTATGCTCCATAAAGCATTGCGGGCCTTATGGCCGTTTTATAAAATTTTCCTTTCAATTTTAATGGTATTTTATGATCACAAAGGATAGAAGATGCACTTCTCCATTTATTCCAACCCGCTTGGATCCTATGTGTGACATCCTTATTGATTTCTCCGTTCTCTTCAATTATAGATCCTAATTATTTAAAACTCTTTGTTATACTCACTTCATGTCCATCAATTTTAATCTTCGTCTCATTGTTCCTGTTGTTTTTACTAAAGTGGCATTCCATGTATTCTGTTTTAGCCCTACTTATAGTAAAACCTTTTGATTCGAGTGCTTCTCCCAATTTTGCATTTACTCCTTCCCTTGTTTCATCAATTAAAACTATATCGTCCGCAAATAGCATACATTCAGGGATTGATTTTCGTAAGTGTTTAGTGATTTCATCAACTATTAGGATAAAAAGGTAAGGGCTTAGAGCGGATCCCTGATGCAAACCTATAGTGTTTGGGAATTCACTAGATATTCCTGTTGATGTCCTGATACATGTTGTTATATCATCATACATATCTTTTATGGCATCTATGTAAGCTATTTTTATTCCTCTTTTTTCCAATACGCGCCACATTATATCCCGGTTGACTCTATCGTATGCCTTTTCAAGGTCAGTAAAAACCATATGCAAATCTTATTTTCTCTCGTTATATTATTCACATAATCGTCTAATTAAGTGTATAGCTTCAATTGTGGACCTTCCTGGCATGAAGCCAAACTGATTATCTAATATACTAGTTTCATTTCTTATTCTTGCTTCTATAACTCTTTCCCATAGTTTCATTGTATGACTTATTAATTTAATTCCCTTGTAATTTGCACAATTTTGTATATTCCCTTTGTTTTTATATATAGTTATCAATACACTTTTTCTCCATTCATTAGGCATTTTCTTAGTTTTTAGGATAACATTAAATAATTTAGTAACCCATGCAATTCCAACTCCACCTAGACATTTCCATGCATCAATTGGTATATCATCTAGGCCAACTGCTTTGCCAGTTTTCATTTTGTTTAGTGTTTTTTCTGTTTCATGAAGTTGAATCCTACGATAAAAGATATGATTTCTATTCAGTTCAGATTGGCCTAGTTCCCCTAATGTGACTTCATTTCTCTTCAGTTCGTTAAAAAGATTATTAAAATATCTCTTCCATCGATCTTTTATGTCCTCGTCTTTCACTAAAATATTATCGTTCTCATCTTTTATGCATTTAATTTGGGTTAGATCTCTGGTTTGGTTTTCTCTAAATTATGCTTTTTTATATATATATATCTTTCTCTCCTTCCTTAGTATCTAGTTTTTTTATACAAATCTTCATATGCCTTGGTTTTTGTTTCATATATTGCTCTTCTTACTTCTTTTTTGGCGTCTTTATATCTTTTAAGATTTTCTTCGTTCTTACAGGAATATAATACTTTATAACTAGTTCATTTTTCCTTTACCTTCTCTTGGATTTCTTGATTCCACCACCATGACTCTTTATTCCATTTATTACCCTTTGACACCCCTAATATTTCTTTTGAGATCTTTGTCATTTGAGTAGTTACATAGTTCCATGTATCATCGGCTTTGTCTTCCACTTTCCAATCAATGATTTCTACTAGAGATTTGACAAAACTATCTCTTTTTTCTTTATTCTTTAAGTTCCACCACTTCACTCTCGGTATGTTAATTTTCTTTCTCTTTAAGTGTATGTTAATAAGTTTGATATCCAAAACTAGTAGTCTATGTTGGGTGGTGAGGCTTTCTCCAGGTATTATTTTGCAATCTTTGCATATATTTCTATCGCTTTTTCTGGTTAGGAAGTAGTCAATTTGTGATTTGTTAGGACCACTTTTAAATGTAGTTAAATGTTCGTCTCTTTTTTTAAAGAAGGTATTACCTATAATGAAATCATAAGCAACTGCAAAGTCTAGGATGGTTCTACCCTCATTGTTACGCGAGCTAAAGCCATATCCTCCATGGGCCCTTTCATAATCTTCATTATCCTTCCCCACATGTCCATTTAAGTCTCCACCTATGATGACTTTTTCATTTTGAGGGATTGATTGCATTAGAGTTTCTAAATCTTCCCAAAATTTAGCCTTAGTAGCATAATCTAATCCTACTTGAGGTGCATATACACTAACAATATTTATAAGTTCGTTACCTACTACAATTTTAAGGGCTATGATTCTATTTCCTTTTCTAGTTACTCCTACTACTTGATGTATGAAGAGAGGATCTACAATGAACCAACTCCATTCCTAGTTCTATCCTTTCCACTATACCAAAGATTATAACCTGTAGTATCTAGTGTCTTAGCTTTCTCGCCTACCCATTTAGTCTCTTGGATACACATAATATCTATGTTTCGTCTTTTCATAATATCTACTAGCTCTATAGTTTTACCTGTCAAAGTACCTATGTTCCAACTGCCAATTCTGTACTTTCTAATTTTCTTGTTATCAAAATTTAGAAGTTTTTTCTCTTACATTTTTTTTCCAGTCACTGATGAATAAAAAAATTTCTCTCTTTCAATCGACATTATTAAGGAAAATTATTAGAGATTTAGAGCTTTTCATTTTATTTGTATTTATTACTGCATGATTAGTATATCTATATTGCATTAGTTATACTGTGAGTATGCATAGTTAGTATATATCTAAATTATTTGGTATGATATGTACGTTAAATATAATTGCATATTTTAGTATTTACTTGTTACATATATACTACATAATGATTGCATATTTCATTCGTATTTTATATATGCTAATTGTTGTCTGCGTAATTTAGTTTGTTGTAGTGCATAGTTA
Source organism: Rehmannia glutinosa (assembly GCA_016081115.2). NCBI lineage: Eukaryota > Viridiplantae > Streptophyta > Magnoliopsida > Lamiales > Orobanchaceae > Rehmannia > Rehmannia glutinosa. The sequence goes on along the minus strand of CM071936.1, from coordinate 46,730,270 downwards.
GTAAATTGTTACAGTATAGTTAATATACTATTCTCTTTTCATTTGTATTATTAATGCACATTTAGTTTATACATGACACATATTTAATATATGCTTGTTGCATGTATACTACATCACAATTGCGAAATCATACGATTTTCTGGTTGCATATTTATTACTTTGCCACTGCATTTTTATTACGGTATGTTTCCATAGTTAGTATGTTAGTATTGCATAATTAGTAGATTATGAAGAACGACGCCCTTGTATTGCAGAAGCTTTTTAATTCTAACGGTTCCCAATTTTTCGGTAACAGACGCGATTTGGATGAAAGAGAATCATAAAAAATATCTTCTAAATAAAACTAGTAACATTTCTTTTTTAATTTCGAATGGATGGATTACTTTTGACTAATTTACCCTTATCAATGTTTATTTAGGCAACAAATCAACCCTATATACTAAAAGAAAAAAACATGTATGTCACATGTCATCACCTCAATACTCTGAGACATGTGGCTATTCCTCATTCTTCCAAATCCACGTGGCGACTTCACATTTATCAATGTGGCAACCATAAACATATTTTTTATATTCATTATATAATCTAAAAGATAACAATTAATTAGAAAATCAAGCATTCTATCTATAAAATCTATTTTTTTTTGGTAAATTAGAGATTCTATTAATTCAAAAATCAAGGATTATATCTATAAAATCTATTTTCTGGTAAATCGTAATTTCTATCTATACATCGTATTATAATCTAAAGGAAATAAATAATAAAAGAAATCAAAGATTCTATCTATACTTTTTTCATAAATAAAAAATTCCACGTACCAAAACTTTCTCTTTTGACAATTTCGTGTAACACACGGGTATTTTTCTAATAATTAATAAATAGGCTAAATCTTGACAGTTAACTAAAATTGATCAATGAGTGGGATTTGTCCGCACAAACTCACCTTATAAATTGCTCTCATATTTTACATTGGTTTTTTACGGCTTAGGCAGATTTTGACCCTTATTATTTCATAATTTCGTTGATGTTGCTAGGGATGGAAAAGTGGGGTACGTTAAAATTGTTAGCACTTATATATAATGGTATAATATTAATTTTTGTTCTTTTTTATGTATTTAAGGAATTTTTTTACCAAATTTCAGATGAGTTGTGGGTTATTTAACTTACTTTGTATATTTATATTGTTATTTAAAGTAATGATTGGAAATTAGAGGTGTCATACCACTATTTCTGTAAAAATGGTTAATTTGACGGAAAAATTAACTGTAATTTTAGAAAAAGAACACCTTTTGAAAATAAAAAAACAAAGAAGAAAAAAACCTTTATTTATCAACTTTGTGCACCCATGAAAAGATTGAAGAAGAAAAATGAGGGTTTAATACGTAGAGTTGAATATTTCTCTTTGACCACATTTATAGGGTTGGAAAATTAACCAAGCTACTTAGACACTTGATTTGAAATCAATGATAACTTGTTTGAGTTCAATTTATTGATATAATAAACCAAGTGTAATTACTTTTTTTCTTTTCAAAAACTCAGCTTGAGCTTGATTCAATTCGTAAAAAAAAAAAACTGTATAAAAAATTCAAACCATATGATCTGAATTGTTAATTTGATTATATTACAACTCATTTAGGCCCGAGTCAATTAATAGTAAAGTTAAGTTCAAACAAAAGTTTTTTACACTCGATGCATATACAAAATATTAAATAATTAGCAATCGACTCGACTTAATTTGTCTACACACTTTACATACATAAAGTTATATTGTTAATGATCGTAATTTATTTTATTTTAGTAATTTTACTGTCACATCAATTCAAATGCTACATTTCTAGGCAAATTTTTCTTTAAGAACTCCCACATTTGCGACAAAACTTTTCACATCAATTCCTACAAAAAGAATATCATTCATACATACAAGTTGTTAGTTGAGTGCCTAAATTAACCATCATCTCATCAGTCATCAATCACAATTTTAAGATCGCTGCAATAGTTGATATCATTGGGGATTGGAAAACAGAAGTAGAAACCAAACTACATATCACGTGCTTGTGTGACTTATGCGAACAATTTATACACATCTATATGGAAATTTTTGATTGTATTGGACCATATATAAATGAATAACATTGATGGACTGTAATTCGAATAGACCCAATAGGCCAAGTCCAAGGGAATTATCTGGATTACAGACCAAGAAATAGAAAAACGTCAAATAGAATGGGTATAACTTTTTATTAGAAGTATTTGGGTTAAAATACCTAAATTAAGCCCATAAAGGCCGAAAAACCGATGAAGACCCATATATTTACCAATAAATATCTCAAATCCTCATTATTGAAAGGTACACAATTTACTAGGCACTTAGCTGATATCAAGTTCTTTGGCATGCTCTTACTTGCTCTCGAATGACTTGAGCGTCAGATGGTCTTCATCGAGTCAACCTTCGATACCTCTAATGATTTTTTACGACATAGATGGTGATCCAACTCAAGAATTGAATTCAACAGGAGTATTACTATTATATGGAGTGATACCACATCATTGGCGCTATTGTGGGAACCCCACACTGGCTCCCCAGACACATAGTACACGCTAGGGTAGTTATGATGGGAAGGGATATATACCATATCGAGTGAGCATGCAAGTGGACTATGACTTATAAGCTAAGGCTAAACTGTTAGGAAATTTGTTTGTTAGATTTTGATGATACCATGTAAAACTTAAACTAAGAAGTTGGCACCCCATTTTCCTTGTAATTTTGCATTGTAATAGATAGGACTGGAAGAGATGAGTTAAGTCAGCTATGTTAAAGATTACAAGAAGTCAACTACGGGCTGGAATGAAGACTATGTTGTGTGTCAGCTGAGTATGGCCTAGAAGAAAGTCAAGGACTCGACTGAAGAAGAGTCAGTTGAGGAACAACTGAGAGAAGTGTGAGTCAAGTCAACTCAAGAAGCCAAATCTATCAGTTGAAGTGATAGTTGAGTCAATCCCATGATTGGAGCAGACTCAAGTCACCTGGGGTAAAGGTAGCAGTCAAGTCAAGACAACTGACTTAGATCCGTTGGAATAAAGTCAAGAATATTACTCGATATAGTAATATGTCAAGCTGCCAGGTCCTAAAGTGTTTGGCCCAGAATTGTGCAAAATGAATGAGCCAATGGGAAACACTGCACTTTGTGTCAGAACCTGCAAAGCTGGAATGCCATTTAATACGAGGAAAGGTCAACAACACAAAGGTTGCAGACCAAGATAAGACAAGCCAACGAACACAAAGTGACATTTAAAACTAGCCTATCTCTTCAACGGGCAAATTTTAAATGTGCACTATAAAAGGCTGAAGAAGCTATTGAGAAAAGGTTACCTGAACCTAGCAAGAGCAAGCAATATTCAAGAAATTAATCTGCAATATTCTCAAAGCAATTCAAGTAATTCCTCAAGCCTAAAACCCGAAGAAACTAGATCCAACACAAGCTGTGAAGGAGAGATAACTTCAACCAGTTGAAGAGGAAACTTTTGAAGAAACAAAAAGGGGTCTACTTTCCAAGTTGAAAGATCATAAAAAGGTTCAAGGTCAAACCAAGTATCAAGTTTGTTTGAGGGCGTCGTGATCAAATCCAAGAACTTGAGAAGTGAGCTGTAGTATCCATGCAGCTGCCTCGTGAAGAAGCTGAGTCACAAGAGAAGCCAGCTGTGTGATCAAGGCTGTCTCCAGACTGATAACCGCTTTGTAAACTGATCTGTTACTTAGTGGATTCCTCCAGGAGTTGGAGCAAAGAGTATTAGAAGAATTACCTCATCTTTGAACCTCTATAAAAATACTTGTGTCAATTTACTTTCAACACTTACTTTCCTGCATATCTATTTTATATCTCCGATAAGTTTATATTTGCTTTCCAACTGATAAATAACTAAGTGCTAAAAATTAAGTGTTAAAAATAAGCTTTAAATCAATCAAAGGGTGTTAAGTCTTCCGCTGTTAAAAACCAAAGCAGCCAAGTTAAGAAATTGGCTTAAGTAGCCGAGTTATACTATCAACAGCTCTATTGAGTCCGTTGAGTGGGTAACTTAGCTGAATAGCCAACTTAGCTGTCCCCCAAGGACACAGCCGATTTGAGTCAACTCTGTTGAATCATTTAAAAGGACTAAAATCGAAATTTTGGTAAGATTTATTCAACCCCCTTCTAAACCTTACACTACACCCCTTGGGACCTACAAGTGGTATCAGAGCCAGGTTGGTTCATTAAGCCTTATGCACTGGTCACTGAACTAGATCTCTATCTTTTCAAAAGGTTTTAACACTTGTTTTTCAATGTATTTCATCTTTTAAGCAAAGTTATTATCATGGAAACAAATCTAACTCGTATTCCAATGTTTACTGCGGAAGAGTTTGATGACTGGAAAATTCACATGCAGGCTCATCTATCAGCATTACATGATGAAATGTGGCTAGTGATAGAGGATGGGCCATTGCAAATACTCAAAGTCAATACGGCTGTAAGAAGAGCAATTTGCGTTGAAGGAGAAGAAGCTGCTGCTGAAGCAAGACCAGCCATGGTTGAAAAACCAAGGACTGAATGGACAAATGAAAATATAAAGAGATATAACCTGGACAATGTGGCCAAGGATATTCTCTACAAATTATTGGACAAAGCCATATTCAACAATGTCAAATCTTGCAAATCTGCAAAAGAAATTTGGGAAAAGCTGACTTTAATTTGTGAAGGATCAGAACAAATTAAAGCGAACAAATTAACTGTTGTTGTACAAAAATTTGAAAATTTTAAAATGCTTGCAGGTGAAACTCTGAATCAACTAGATGCCAGATTTACTGAGATAACAAATGAGCTTTCAACTCTTGGGAAAGAATATATACAGTAAGAGATGTGTATGAAGATTCTAGGAGTCCTTCCAGCTGAATGGGAAATGAAGGTCATGGTCCTGAGACATTCAATGGACCTCTCAAGAACATCTAACCATGAGCTATTCTCAAACCTCAAAGCCTATGAGTTTGAGCTGAGAAGAAAAGAGCGGGAGAAAACAACTGTACCTAAGACAACTGCATTGTTGGCCAGTAATGGGAAAAAAGTTGAGCTAAAGGAGACCATTGACCAAGAGGAAATTGCCCTTATGTTTAAAAGATTCAACAAGTTTTTCAACAAGAACTATAAAAGGAACAAGGGTGAAACCTCTAGAAGACATTCAACACCCTCTAAAGCAAGGGAAGACAAGACACCCAAGAGAGCTGAGAATCAAAGAGCTGATTATCAGAGAGCTGATAATCAAAGAACAGACAGATCTGATCAAAGAGCTGAGAACCTATGTTGGAATTGCAGACAACCAGGACATTTTGCAGTTGACTGTTCCTATCCACCAGTCAACAAGTATAGGAATGAAGAAGAAAGAAAAGTCTTCAGGGAAAGAAGACAAGAAAAGAAGAAAGCCATGTCAGCTGCTGAGACTGCTGAGCCAGCCAAGTGCAAAGAGGCAGCAGACTCAGATAGCAGTGAAGCAGATTACTCAAGTGATTCTGAGGAAAAGGCTATGATACGCCGCATGGCCAAAAAACAAGATCAAGAATATGAGGTACACTCTAACTCATTTCATTCTGATTCAAGTGATAGTGAATGTGACACACACACTTCATCACCCACAGATCTTTATGATTTATTAGGCAAAATGATAAAAGATTTTGAGCACATTAAAACCTCTCACACACTCTTAGATGAGGAAAATAGCCAGCTTAAAAGCCAAAACTCACAGCTGACAAAAGAGCTGAGTTCTCTGAGTCACATAGCTGATGAGAACACTAAGCTGGAGGCTGAGAATGCCAAGATCATAGCAGAGTTAGATGCTACAGAAAAGAGGGAAAAAGATCTTAAAAATGTGATTGCCTCATTTACAAAAGCATCCAAATCATTGGATGAACTTATTATGAGTCAAAAAGAATTTGGTGACAAGACATGCATAGGTTTTAATTCCTTTGTGCATTGTCAAACTCCAAGAGTGATTTTGGAAAAGGGATCTTCAAGCAATGAAGCATTCTAAAAACCCAAAACACCAAATGCTGCACCCACATTCACTCCAAATCACAATCACAATCATACTGACCTTGGTTATAAAGGGAAAGGAAAGAAGCCAGTTAAGTATGCTGAAGGGACAGCTGAGAAGAAATCCAGACAGGTCCCTCAAAGACTCCAAACAGAAAATACTCTATGAGAAGCAAACAGAGCTACCAAAAACCCCATAAATTTCATCAGAGAAATACATATAATGGGAATGGTAGAAATTACCCAAACCAAGATGATTGGAATAATGTGAAACATCAACAAAGACCTATGGAATACAAACCAAAATGGCAAAGACCTAAACCTCAGTAAAGGTCATTCTAAAGGCAAAAGAGTTATAACCAACACACATATTGTTAGTCCAAGTGGCTACGATAATCTAGAGAGGGGGTGAATAGATTATCTCGATTTTTCAGATTTTGCCCTCTTTTTCAAAAATTCAAGCAAAGACGAAATGCTAAGTACAGAAAATAAATAGCACACTTCGATTTAAAGAGGTTCAACCCACCTAAGGCATAATCCTCTACCACCCCAGTATATCCGGGATGTATTTCAAAAAAAAAAGATTTTGTTAATTACCAAAATTAATAATAAAATACCTTGAGGATTACCACAACCCTCTTGCAACACCTTGAGGATTACCACAACCCTCTTACACCACCTTGAGGATTACCACAACCCTCTTACAACACCTTTGAAGATTACCACAACCTTCAAACACCTATCACCTAGATCACCCAAGTGTATTCTTACCACAAGAATACTCACAAGGATGTCTTGTGTTGAATGATGACCAAAAATAAAGATTACAACTCAATGATGAATGATACAATATGAGTACAAGTGTAATCAAGAATTGAAAGCCTAGACCTCAAATTTGTGCAAGTGAAAGTGCTTAGGCTAATACAACAAGATATATGAAAGCGTTTGCTTGTTTGCTCTTTGCTTGTGTAGAGTGTTATATCTTGTTGCTTGAATGAAGCCTCTATTTATAGGAGAGGTCTTGGCTTTGATTTCCAGACATAGGCTCCTCCTTGGGGAGTGATTGCTGCAAAAGAAACCATTTAAAATCATCAATATAGCTGTTAGAAATCAATTCCTCGAGAATAGGAAAAGTCATTCGAAAATGCAACGGATAGTTTCTTCGATAAAAAAGGGGTGCGACCGGTCGCTACAGAGATAAGTTTGAAATTGAATTTCTGCAATTTTTACACAGGGGGACCGGTCGGAGGGGGGTGCGACTGGTCGCCCTAGACCATGACCGGTTGGGGATGTTTAAATTGCGAAACAGAGAAGACAGACTTCAAGAGGGCACTCCCAGGTACCGGTCGCCCATGGGTCGACCGGTCGCCCTCCCTCATTTTTTCTACGTTCCTTTTTTGTTTCAAAACTCAACTCGGTATGGGTTGCCCATATAGGCGACCGGCCGACTGAAACAAATGTGTTGTCCAATTTTTTATCGAAAATAAACTCCAAAAAATACTCCGAAAAATAGTAAAACATTTTAAATCGATCGGAAGTATTTAGACAACATTTAGGGACATTGTTTTGGTTTAAAAACTCATTTAAACAAAATCATCAAAATCATGATAAAAATATTTATCTAACAAACTCCCCCTTTTTGATGATTACAAACCAAAACAATTTTCACGAGGACGATTTTGAAAATAAAATAATTTTCCGGTTTTACGAGTGAACTATCCGTTAAAAAACATTTTATACAATGCTCCCCCTATCTATGAGCACATCAACACAAAGCTCCCCCTATCTATAAGCATATCAACAAGAGATATTGCATAAACTAGAAGCACAAGCTATTACAAGCTTTTATAAGATGCACATAAACATCATAAGCTAAGAAGCTCCCCCTGTCAAAATACTTATAATCTTTTGCAATTAAGTCCATAATACAAGCCATGGACTAGGTATACTTGGCTTTAGGAAACCATAGCTTATAGCTTTTATTGCGAGATTTTATTAGCTTCTTTTAGCTAACGAGCCAATTTCCTGTTTCTCCCCCTTTGGAATTATCAAAAAGAATGTTAGGATGATAAAAATATCATACAATTATATCAAAGTGCGCCAAAGAAACGGTTTATCAACCATTGAACAATTTAGGCTTAAAATCCAAAGAAAATGGGAGAAATGTATCATGAAGAATTCATAAGCTCGTTTTATTTGCCAAGACATGATCTCAATAAGTATTTAAGACTTTTGGAAGCAAGAGAATCATGTAGAAGTTGAAATTTTCATTGTGACATTTCATCAAACATTTTGTGGGCGTAAAAATTAAAAGAATTGTATAGAGCCCTTGTAAATGAATCAAGCCAAAAAATTTCATCACCAATCCACATCAAACATCATACAATACAACATAACAACTAAGCTCATCATGATCATAAGATAATTTCATCAACAAATATACAAGAAGGGTACAAATGCAATGGTTCAACCCAATTGAGCAAATGAGAGAAAATTCTTACCATTTGATCGGTAAATATGAGCAACGATGATGATAATCAAGCTATATAAGGTCCAAGACATGAATTGAATGCATGAAAATAAATTTTGAGTGAAATTTGTGTGAATTTGGCAAAGGGGACGAGAAATGGCAAAAGGAAGTTAAAATGGCGAATGCTGGAGACAGAACGGTTTTAATAAAAAAAACTGCTAAGGGCGACCGGTCGACGTTGAGGGCGACCGGTTGCCCTCAACCCCTTCAGTCCACTGTCTTGCTAAGTTTTTCAAAATCCGAATTTTCAATCAAAAATCCGATTTTTCGCCCCTAAGTTTTAAAAACGTGCAAAATGCAAACGTAAACATCATTCAATATGCATTATGCCTAACCGAGCTCGTATCGATGCAAAGGTCCCGGAAGATAGCGGTTTTGTAAAAATGTCCGCTAATTGATCTTGAGATGGTACAAAAGATATCTCAATTTTTCTTTTTGAAACACAATCCCTTAGAAAATAATGTCGAATCTCAATATGTTTAGTACGGTTACAATGAACCGGGTTTTGAGCAATATTTATAGCGGATATATTATCACAAAAGATAGGTACGTTTTCAAAAGAGCATTTGTAATCCGCTAAGGTTTGTTTCATCCAAAGAAGTTGAGTACAACAAAAAGCGGCGGAAATATATTCGGCTTCGGCCGTTGAAAGAGAAACACAGTTTTGCTTCTTTGAAAACCAAGAAACTAGGCAATCGCCTAAAAATTGACATGATTCGGAAGTACTTTTTCGATCATCAATATTTCCCGCATAATCCGAATCACTATAACCTTTAAGACAAAAAATTTCATTCTTTGGATAGAATAAACCATATTGAATTGTGCCTTTCAAATATCTAAAAATCCTTTTAACGGCACTCATATGAGATTCTTTGGGATTGCTTTGAAAACGAGCACATAGGCATACGGCATGAAGAATGTCCGGTCTATTAGCGGTTAAATAAAGTAAACTACCAATCATACCTCGATACTTTGATTCATCCGCGGACTTGCCTTTTTCATCTTTGTCAATTTTGACATTTGTTGCCATGGGAGTAGAGACGGTTCTTCCTTCTTCAATGCCGAACTTTTTCAAAAGTTCTTTTGTATACTTAGATTGCGAAATGTAAATACCTTCTTGGCATTGCTTAATTTGGAGTCCAAGAAAGAAGTTGAGCTCCCCCATCATACTCATCTCGAATTCTCCTTGCATTAACTTAGAAAATTTCTTGCACAAAGATTCATTAGTAGCACCAAAAATTATATCATCAACATAAATTTGCACAAGTAAGCAATCTTGCCCTTTTTCAAAAACAAAGAGAGTTGTATCAACTTTACCTCTTATAAAACCATTTTGCAAAAGAAAAGAACTAAGTCTATCATACCATGCACGGGGTGCTTGCTTTAAACCATACAAGGCCTTTTTAAGTTTATAAACATCATTAGGCCTAGAAAAATTTTCAAACCCCGGAGGTTGTTTTACATAGACTTCTTCTTGAATAATACCATTTAAGAAAGCAGATATAACATCCATTTGGCAAAGTTTGAAATTTTTATAACAAGAATAGGCAAGTAAAATATGAATAGCTTCTAAACGTGCTACGGGTGCAAAAGTTTCATCATAGTCAATACCTTCTTCTTGACAATACCCTTGAGCTACTAACCTTGCCTTATTTCGAACAATGTTGCCTTGATCATCAAGTTTGTTCCGGAATACCCATTTTGTACCAATAATAGTTTGAGATGGAGGACAAGGTACCAATTCCCATACATCATTTCTTTCAAATTGATTCAACTCCTCTTGCATCTCTAAGAACCAATCCTCATCCTCAATAGCCTCCTTAGCATTTTTAGGCTCCTTTTGAGAAATAAGAGCTTTCTCGACAAATTTTCTCCGGATCATCACTTTGTCAAGGGGATCACCAATAATAAGATCTTTTGGGTGATCTCCCTTAAATTTCAATGCAACGGGAAGATCCGAAGTACCACCTCTACCTTCTTGAGGAACATTTGAAGTGGGCGGTTGATCATTTGATGTAGACGGTTGATTATCAATTTGAACAATTGGTTCAATAATATTCTCTTCATCACTTTCATCATTGGGTATTCTTTCAACACCCGAAGCTTCATTGAATTTGACATGGATGGATTCTTCAACAACCCCACTAGTCTTATTGTAAACCCGATATGCTTTGCTCTTTGTTGAATATCCCATAAATATCCTTTCATCGGCCTTAGGATCAAGTTTATCCAATTGATCCTTGGTATTCAAAATAAAACATTTACAACCAAATATCTTGAAATAACTAATATTTGGAGTTCTACCTTTCCAAAGCTCATATGGAGTTTTATTCATTTTAGGACGAATATAAACTCGATTAATAACATAGCAAGCGGTACTTACGCTTCGCCCAAAAATATTTTGGAAGTGAAAATTCATTGAGCATGGACCGACTCATCTCTTGTAATGTCCGATTTTTCCTTTCGGCCACTCCATTTTGTTGAGGTGTCCTTGGAGCCGAAAAATTATGAGCATATCCTTTGGTTTCACAAAAGACTTTAAACTCACCATCAAATTCTCCACCTCGATCACTTCGAATAGACTTAATATTATCTTCTTTTTCATTCTCAATAAGTCTACACAACTTAACAAACTCATTAACGACATCACTTTTATTGGTAAGAAAAAGAGTCCAAGTATATCTAGAAAAATCATCGACAATAACGAAAGTGTAATGTTTTCCACTTAGACTAGTCGTACCAATATCCCCATACAAATCAAGGTGAAGCAATTGTAGGGGTTTGGTTGTGGAAATTTCATTTTTGGGCTTAAAACTACTCTTAACTAATTTGTTCTTTTGACAAGTGTCACATAAGCCAAGATTTTCAAAATTCAATTTAGGTAGTCCTTTCACATGTTGGTTTTTGTAAATATTTTTCAAATTCTTATATCCAACATGTCCAAGTCGCCTATGCCATAAACTAGTTAAATCATTATTAGCGACTAAACAAGAAACATTTTGACTAACCAAATCACTTGTACAAATTTTGTAAAGATTGCCTTTTCTATTTGCTTCACAAATAATTTTACCATTTTTAAGTATAAGGCATTTATCTTTATTGAAAGAAACATCATAATTTGAGTCACAAAGTTGGCTAACACTTATCAAATAAAACTTAAGCCCTTCTACTAAAAGAACATTACTAAGAGAGAAAGAAGAGTTACCAATTTCTCCATTTCCAAGAATTCTTCATTTGCCATTGCCGAACATGACCATACCCTCTTCTTGGAGAGTGATGTTGGTAAAAAGTTCTCTCCTTCCGGTCATATGGCGTGAACATCCGCTGTCCACGAGCCATTTTGAATCTTCCATTGTTGTTATAGCCCCTATTACCTACAAAAGAATTTCTTTTAGGTACCCTATAATTTTGGGGTCCATGGGGGTTAGTCTTGAGACCTTTGGGTCTCCAAACATGACTAGAGCTATTTCTCAATTTGCAATTATTAGCATAATGTCCAACTTTGCCACAATAAAAACAAGTAGGAGTATTAGAACTACTAGCACGTACAAAAGTCGGACCTTGGTTATTTTTCTTAAAAACACTTTGAAATGGCTTATAACCAAGTCACAATTTGGAATGCTCACCTCTTTGTGCATCTAAAATTTTTGTGACTTTATCCGTGCTTATGTTGAAACGATGCACATCATTTTTCAAACATTCAATATCTTTTGTGAGCAATTCCTTTTCGGTTTCAAGAGAGTGAACTCTAGTAAGAGTAAGTGTATGAGCTTTGTCTAGTGATTCATAAGAGGTAAATAATTTTTCTTTTTCAACCTTAAGTTCTTTATGCTCCTTTTTCAAAATTTTGTATTTAACAATTAAATTTTGAAACTCAATTTGCAATTCATCAAAATCACATTGCAAATCATCAACTATGGAGGAAGTAGAAGAATTAGAGCGTACCTCATTATTTTCATCGTCTATGGCCATGAGACCATGTTCGGTCTCTCCTTCCTCGTCGGTTGTTTTGAGTAATTCATCCCATGTTTTGACCTCTGCATTTAGAGCCTTCTTTTTCGTGAAAGGCTTCCTTTTCTTTTGTTCCTCTTCATCGAGTTTTGGGCAATCGACAATGAAGTGCCCGGGTTTTCTGCATTTAAAACAAGCATTATCTCTCGGTTTTCTTGCTTTATTTTTATTCACAAATTTCGCAAATTTTCGAACAAGTGCATACCCGGTTGATTTATGGATGGTTTGGAGTTTTTCCTCTCCTTGAGATAGACTTCATAGATGAGGAGGTTTCCAATAAGCTCGTCAAACTTGAGTGTCTCAAGATTTTGTGCCTCCGTGATTGCCATCACTTTTTTGGACCATGAGCCGGGAAGAGCATTTAGTACTTTAGTCACCTTGTCTTCTTCGGAGATGACTTTACCAAGGGCCACAAGTGGATTGACAATGTTGTCAAGCCTTTCAACCATCTTAGAGATGCTTTCACCATCATGCATGTTAAAGTTTTCAAAGTCTTTAACAAGCATGGTCTTTCTTGCTTGCTTGACCTTCTTGGTCCCTTCATAAATTGTCTCCAATTTTTCCCAAACCTCATGTGCCGACCTTATCCCTCTTATTCGATTGTACTCGGTGGCGGTAAGAGAACAATGTAAAATATTTAAGGCCTTACCGTTTAGAGAGAATGCCCTTTTGCCGTTGTCATCAAATTCCTTGAAAGGTTTAGGAGCCGAGGTGCCATCCTCCGATTTCTTGGTTGGTTGATCAACTCCTTCAATGACCACATTCCAAATGTCGAACCCGCACCCTTGTAGGAAGCACTCCATACGGTCTTTCCAAAATGCGTAGTTGTTGGCGTCGAATAGTGGTGGCTTGTTGGTGGATGCACCGGTGGTGAGATAAGCTTCATTCGTAGCCATGGATCTTTCCTCTTTACTTAGAACGAGCTAGCCAAAGAGTTTGGCTTTGATACCACTTGTTAGTCCAAGTGGCTACAATAATCTAGAGGGGGGATAGATTATCTCGGTTTTTCAGATTTTGCCCTCTTTTTCGAAAATTCAAGCAGAGACGAAATGCTAAGTACGGAAAATAAATAGCACACTTCGATTTAAAGAGGTTCAACCCACCTAGGGCCTAATCCTCTACCACCCCAGTATATCCGGGATGGATTTCAAAAAAAAATTATTAATTACCAAAATTAATAATACAACACCTTGAGGATTACCACAACCCTCTTGCAACACCTTGAGGATTACCACAACCCTCTTACACCACCTTGAGGATTACCATAACCCTCTTACAACACCTTTGAAGATTACCACAACCTTCAAACACCTATCACACCAAGTATATTCTTACCACAAGAATACTCACAAGGATGTCTTGTGTTGAATGATGACCAAAAATCAAGATTACAACTCAATGATGAATGATACAATATGAGTACAAGTGTAATCAAGAATTGAAAGCCTAGACCTCAAATTTGTGCAAGTGAAAGTGCTTAGGCTAATACAACAAGATATGTGAAAGTGTTTGCTTGTTTGCTCTTTGCTTGTGTAGAGTGTTATATCTTGTTGCTTGAATGAAGCCTCTATTTATAGGAGAGGTCTTGGCTTTGATTTTCAGACATAGGCTCCTCCTTGGGGAGTGATTTGCTGCAAAAGAAACCATTTAAAATCATCAATATAGCTGTTAGAAATCAATCCCTCAAAATAGGGAAAAGCTATCTGAAAATGCAACAGATAGTTTGCTGATAAAATAGGGGTGCGACCGGTCGCGCAGAGATAAATTTAAAATTGAATTTCTGTGATTTTTACACAGGGGGGGACCGTTCGGAGGGGGTGCGATCGGTAGCCCTAGACCATGACCGGTTGGGGGTGTTTAAATTGCGAAACAGAGAAGACAGACTTCAAGAGGGCACTCCCAGGTACCGGTCGCCCAGGGGTCGACCTGGTCGATCGGTCGCCCTCCCTCATTTTTTCTACATCCCTTTTTCTGTTTCAAAACTCAACTCAGGTACGGGTTGCCCTATAGGCGGCCGTCGAAACTGAAACAAATGTGTTGTCCAATTTTTATCGAAAATAAACTCCAAAAAATACTCCGAAAAATAGTAAAAATATTTTATATCAATCGGAAGTATTTAGACAAGATTTAGGGACATTGTTTTGGTTTAAAAACTCATTTGAACAAAATCATCAAAATCATGATAAAAACATTTATCTAACACATATGCACCCAAGCACTACACTCAGAAGTACCACAACTACCCCAAGAAAGCAATTGCTAAAATACACACACATGCATACTAGACAAAAGAGACAGTTGTATGATCCTAAAACCCCCCAAGTAATTTGCTAATGTGCACTATGATTATGGAACTGCTAGATGGCAACCTCTTAGAGTCAGACCATTTGGCTATAGGTTGGTTGGAACATCTTATAGCACTAACCCCCCAGGACCCAAACAAGTATGGGTACCTAAAAACTGATTTCCTTGATTGCAGGTTCAAGGAACAGGTGAGTGCCAAGGAACCTAGTACATGGATAGTGGCTGTTCCAGACATATGACAGGAAACAAGAAGAACCTATCAAGATTCAAGGAGATTAGAGGTGCTAAAGTCATATTCGGAGGTAATGAAGCTCTAGGGGAGATCAAAGGCACATGATCCATCAAGAAGAATGGACTGAAAATCACAGATGTTGCTTATGTTGAAGGCCTCAACTTCAACCTATTAAGCATCAGGCAACTCTGTGATAAAGGCTACAATGTAGGATTCAACATGGGATTATGCTAGTTTAAAGATGTCGAGTCCAATGAAATAGTGCTGCAAGGATCAATACAAAAGAATATGTATGTGATAGATTGGTCTACTGTTACAATAAGCACGTGTCTGCTAGCAAAGAGCACAACCGAATCAAGTTGGCTGTGGCACAAGAAGCTGAGTCATCTGAACTTCAAGACAATCAAGAATCTTGCAAGGAGTCATCTTGTAGAAGGATTGCCAGACTCAGTGTACAAGAAAAAAAGTATATGTGATGCATACCAGATGGGAAAGCAAATCAAATCATCATTCAAGGATAAGCCAAGTCCTTCTTCAACAAAGATATTACATCTATTGCATATGGATTTATTTGGTCCAATTGAGCCAACTGGCATCAGTGGAAAGAAATACACCTTAGTAGTGGTGGATGATTATTCAGGATATACATGGACAATTTTCATGTGTAAAAAGAAGGAAACTTTGCAGAAGTTACCTCCACTGATGAGAAGAGTTCAAAATGAGAAGAGTCAAACCATTATAAAGATAAGATCTGGCGGGGGAGCTGAGTTTGTTAATGGGATTATAACTCAGTATTGTGTTGAAAATGGTATTGCTCATGAGTTATCAGCAACAAGGACTCCACAGTAGAATAGAGTAGCTGAAAGAAGGAACAGAACTCTCAAGGAAGCTGCAAGGACAATGTTAGCAGAAGCTGGATTGCCTAAGACATTTAGGGCTGAAGCCATAAATACAACATGTTATACTCAGAATAGATGCATGATTAATAGGCAATTAACCAAGACTCCCTATGAGATTTGGACAGGGAGAAAGCCAAATGTTGGATACTTCAAAATATTTGGATGTAAATGCTTCATCCATAGCAATGGCAAAGATAATTTGAAGGCTTTTGATGCTAAAGCTGATGAAGGTATCTTTTTGGGATACTCAGCTGAGAGTAAAGCCTATAGAGTGCTGAACAAGAGGACTATGGTCACAGAAGAGTCTATCCATGTGGTTTTTGATGAACCTAATGAGAATGGAGAAGACATTGATGAGTTAGCTGATAAGCTGAATGAACCAACTATACAGAAGAGTCCTTATGTTGAAGCTGAAGTGAGAGCACTCAACCCAGATGAAGATGAGATAGCTGAATCTCAGAGACAACTGGAAGGCCTACAACTGAATGAAGATGAAAGAGCTATTCAAGACAACTTAGCTTCGAGACAGCTGAATCCAGCAGATTTCCTCCAACCTGATGTAAGATGGCTGAGAGACCATCCACCATAGTTAGTTATTGGAGATGTTAGAGATGGCATAAGAACCAGATCCGAGCACAACATGAAGCTATTTTCACTTGTTTTATTTCCTAAATAGAACCTAAAGATATGTCTCAAGCATTAGAAGACACACATTGGATTCAGGCTATGCAAGAAGAGCTCAATCAGTTTGAAAGGAACAAAGTATGGGAATTAGTTCAAAGGCCAACCCACCAAAATGTTATTGGTACTAAGTGGGTTTTCAGAAACAAGATGAATGAGGAAGGATCTGTTGTAAGAAACAAAGCAAGATTGGTAGCCAAAGGGTATTGCCAAGAAGAATGTATATTTTGATGAGACCTTTGCTCGTTGCGATTGGAAGCAATAAGGATGTTTTTTGCTTATCGCACACAAGAACTTCACTGTATATCAAATGGATATGAAGAGTGAATTTCATAATGGACTGTTAGAAGTAGAAGTCTGTGTTGAACAACCTCCAGGTTTTGAGCAGAAAACTATTGGTGATAAGGTCTACAAGCTCAAGAAAGCACTATATGGTTTGAAACAAGCACCAAGAGCATGGTATGATACATTGTCTCAATTTCTAACTGACAATGGATTCACCAAAGGCAAACTTGATAGAACACTCTTCAGGATTCAAGATGGAGAGAGTATACTGCTTGTTCAAATATATGTGGATGACATCATTTTTGGTTCCACAAATAAAGAGTTTTGTGACAAGTTCTCAAACCTCATGCAAGGCAAATTTGAGATGAGCATGATGGGATAGCTGACTTTCTTCCTAGGACTTCAAGTCAAGCAATTGAAGGATGGAACCTTCATAAGCCAAACCAAATATACCAGAGATTTGATGAAAAAAATTGGTATGTATAAGAAACGTCTTATGTGAAGATTCCTATGAATACATCAGTCAAGATGGACATGGATGCAGAAGGCAAAGCTGTGGATCAAACCAGATATAGATCTCTTATTGGATCATTGCTCTATATAACAACAAGCAGGCCAGACATCACCTTTGTAGTAGGTGTATATGCTAGATTTCAATCTGCACCAAAAGAGAGCCATATGACTGCAACTAAGAGAATCCTAAGGTATTTGAAGGGATGCCAGGAAGTCGGCTTATGGTATCCAAAGGAAGGAGGATTCAAGCTTGTAGGATACTCAGACTCAGACTATGCTGGATGTAGAGTTGACAGGAAGAGTACTTCAGGTACATGTCAAATGCTTGGAAATAGATTGGTTTCTTGGTTCAGTAAGAAACAAAATTCAATAGTTACATCCACAGCTAAAGCAGAGTACATAGCTGTGGGCAGCTGTTGTGCCCAAGTCTTATGGATGAGACATCAACTGAGAGATTATGACATTGAAGAAAAAGAGATTCCAATTATGTGTGATAACACTAGTGCTATTGCAATCACTCAGAATCCAGTATTGCACTCAAGAACAAAGCACATTGATGTCAGATATCATTTTATAAGAGATCATGTTGAAACGAAAGATATCTCTTTGGAATACATCTCAACTGATAAACAGTTAGCTGACATATTCACTAAGCCATTATGTGAATCAAGGTTTGAAGAGCTCAAGAATGAGTTAGCGTTAATTGAGCTGAATTAGATTACTCAAAAGACTCAATCATCAAGGAAAGAAAAATGAGAAAATGGAAAATGAGCAAGTTTCACATTTCAGCATGAAACAACCTATTTGGAAAGTCAGCTGTATCGAGACAGCTGACAGCTGAGTTACCTCATGAGAAGAGAGAAACAGAGTTGAGTCACTTTGGAAGAAAGCTGAATCATTTATGAGCTAAGTGATAAAAATGCAATCGTTCTAAATGAGCGAGAATGTTTTTAAGGATGACGTCAGCGTAATTATGACTGTCAGCACAAAAGCTGCACAGTAAACCATATGATTGGATATAAATGTTGTTGCATTTAATGTGGGAAATTTAATGTGGTTTTGAAGGCTTAATCTTGACCGATGATTTTAATCAAATTTTTCAAATTCCAAAAATCGTCCTTTCACATCCTCTATATACAAAATTTCATTTTCTCTCTCCTCACGCAAACCTACTCGTCTTCAGCAAGAAAGCTTATTCTCTCTGCAACCAAGTTCGAAACCCCTGTTCTTCAAGTTTGTTTTTCGTGTTTTTAATCGGTAAAATCTTCTGAAAATGGTTGGAAACCATGATTTCGCGTTGTTGTCCTATAAAATCCACACTAGATCGTCCGTGGATTTTGTTGGAATGATCAAGCAGGGGATGGATAGTGCCCTAGTGAAGAAGATAGCTAAAAAGTTGGAGAAATCTAGTCTGAAGGACTTTCTCTCGATGCAGTTCACGCACACTTACCTGGAAGAAGTGGCTATATTTTACGTGAACGTGGAGGTGCATGATGATGAAATCCGATCATCCGTCTACAGCAAGGCCATTAAAATCACTGCAAAGGACCTTACTGAGCACTGTTTTCTACTCTTTGAAGGGTTGAAGGACATCGCTGAGAAGGATGTCAACCTGGCTGCAGCTTGGAAGGAAGTTGCAAAGCCAGCGTATGCTGCGAAGGCTGTATATACAGCCAAGAAGGAGTTCCTGAAGGATGACTACCACAAACCGATGGACATCGTGTCCAAGTGTGTGGACATGAAGTTTGGAAGCTTCAATCAGCTGTCCAAGACCAAGGTGATCGTAATGGTTGCGATCATGTAAGAAAAGAAGGTGAATTGGGCTGATCTCGTCTTCAGCCGAATATGCCAGAACGTGATGAACAGGTCCTTCACGGAGGATGGGATCTTTGGTTGCTCGAGCTGGGATATGGCCTTGTCATTGGCCATTTGATGGAGGTGAATGGTATTGCACTGTGCTATGGCAAGCCCTTCCATGTAAACAAACGGATGTTCAAGGCGAACCTCTCTGGAGCCAAGAAGAAGGCACATGCAAGAAAGGTGGATACAAGTAAGGGAGAATCAGCTGACCCTATTGGAGACACAGCTGAGACCTCCCCAGCTCTCTCTCCAAAGTAGATATCCAAGAAGAGAGTTGCACCATTTAAGGCTTCCCCTGCCCCAGCAGCCAAGTCGAATAAAGCACCCGCCCCCGCAACCAAATCTAAAGCTCCTTCCCATGCAGTCGATGCTCCCGCCAAGCAAATGAGACACCGCCCCACGCCAGAGAGGCGAGGAGGAACCCAAAATTTCCTCACCAGTCGTGAAGAAGAAGCGCACTGCCAAATCAAGGAAGACAACTGCTAATATTTCTATTGAAACACATGCCTTCACCATTGAAGAGCTTACTGGAATGGAGCCAGGGATTCCATTGGTTGACACTATAAGAAGATGGCTATTCAGGAAATCTGAGCTGGAGAAGACAGCCGAGTCCGGTACTCAGCCGAAGAAACAAGAGGAGACTGTTGATGCTCAAGAGGAGCAGTCTCCAGAGATAGTGAATGTGCCCGAGAAGAACATCGGCAGTCCGATCAACAGAGCATAGAAAGACCAGTGTGAGGGAGACAACTGTGGAGAAAGAGACAGTTGAGACAACGGAGCCCATGAAAGAACAAGTTTTCTCACCCCCTCAGACAGACGCTGTTGAGTCTGAGGAGGAGGAAGCCCCTTTAACCACCATTCAGGAGACCGGAGGTAGATGAAGATGATGATTTAATTATGTACTCTCTAGTCTACACTGACATTCAGTGCAGATTAAGGGAATGGAGGGCTTGGAAGCTGAACTATTCAAGGCGTCAATTTGCTCACCCAGAATTCATTGAAGAGGAGGAAGAACTTCTTAGGTTTCTTGGACATACATCTGTCCAATTTGCCCTCAATGAAGAAAGCTGTATGGAAACCCTCCGACTTATCAAGGAGGAAGAGAAGGAGAAAGCTGAGGAGCAAGTCGAGCCTTGGAGAAATCCAAGATGTGTGTCATACAGGGACACATGAGCATATTTATGAGTCCACTGATAGTGATGATGAAGAAGTGAATCCAGCTGCTGCAGTATAGAAGTCTGAGATGCAGCAGGCTATCAGAGAATCAAGAGCCATGCACGAAATGAGTCTTCAAGAAGGTCCAGGAGAGTCATCCAAAGTCTATCCTATGACTGATCCTTTGGAGTGGCACAACATATTGCCTTTGATATTGCTGCGACCACGTCCCCTGTAAGGTCTGAGGATGGCCCCAAGGGAAATGGTGATGAAGCTGGGAATTTGGGCACCCAAGCCAAGCTGTGTTGAGACACCTGCCCCTATAGCTGAACACTGAAGGGAAACAACAGTCGTGTCTCAGGAGTAGAGTGACCACATCATCATTCACTCAGCTGGTTCACTGGTTGAGGGGGAAACTCTCTCCACCACAGCAGGGTCGGAGGATGCTGTGAGAGACCAAACACAGAAGTTAGGAGGCGAAGGAAAGAACATCACTGAGCAGCAGAGTGACATTAACGACGCTCGAACAGTTGAGTCTGTCTCAACTGAGATGTCAACTACTTTGAAGGCCAATGAAGCTGCTGCCGCAGCTAAGGTAAATGATGGAGAGACCCTAGGAGTTGAGATTCGGGTCATGAAAGTGCAATCCAATGAGTTGAGACTCCGATGGATGCCACCACAGAAGACCCTAAGACAGCTGAGTCTGTCGAAGGGATTGTAGAAGGCCCTACAATAGTGGAGATTGCTGGGGGTAATGAAGACCTAAGGGAGGTTAAGACTTCCCTAGGTAAAAAGCAAGGTGAACAGAACATTCCCCAACTTGAAGGAGCTGCTGCAGAAGAGGAGATCAATGCCCTTCATGATTCCCAAGAGCATATAGATACATCATTTTTTGGATCAGAGGATGAAGCCGAGTCCACACACCTTGAAGATTTTTCAATGGACAAGGCTGGGGATGTTCTCAAATCTCAGAGTCAAGTCAGTGACACGATGGCTTGATTGAGATTCAATTTCGATGATAGGCCAACTCCAAAGGCCTCATCATCCTCGATGTGATGAATCACCGAGGAAATGATTTCGAATTGGAAAAACCCAGATCGAGATCGAGGAAACTATTAAGGCGGCTAAGGCTCGGTCACCGAGCACACACACTGTCAATCGCTTGCTCGGTGAACAAAGTTAGCTGCGCAGGCTACCACAGCTGCAACAATAACGAGTCCCACAGCTTAAACGCAGGCTTTCACAGCTGCACCAACAACTGTCGATGACGCTGCCGGAGACGAGGCACAAAGAGCTGGATCATTATAGGAACTTCAAAGTCAATACCCCCAAGGTGAAGCCTCGGGGATACCATACGTACGCAATGATGTGTTTGAAGATATGTTCCATTCACTGCTAAACTGCCCGACATGGAGGAAGAATCTGCAAGAGACCAAGAGAAATATACCGTGCAAGAAGAGCCCGTCATTCCCACAGATACGATTGTGCCTATAGACTTCGATTTCAATTCAGAGTGGCCAGCAGCCGAGTTGGCCTCAACAAGCTGAGTTCTGTAAAGCCTTTAAGACTATCTGCAAAGAAATTGAGAAGATGGAATGCCACCAGGCATCTCTGGATCTTAGACTGGACAATCAGGATGCTACCCTCACAGCAGATTTGAGAGGGATCATCGTTCGTATAAGGGAATGGGCTGCACAACAGACAGCCATGCATTCAGAGCAGATCCGTTATTTCAAGGCCCTATTTTCTAAAATGCTTGTATGGAGTGCGGACACTTCTATGTTTCAGTAACGAATGGAGGAACACATAGTAAGGATGGAAACCTCTCATAAGTCGGGTATAGAGTTGCTTTAGCACTTTCACAAGACTGAGATCACTCGACTCGAGAACAACATGAATGATAAGATCAGTCTCCTTATGGCTGAAGTGAAGTTAGTATCAGCCGATTCAAAGGCCACTCGCTCAGAGTTTCGCAAAGCCTATTCTACAGCACACTCCAAGCAGGACTCGACCAACAGCTGACTGGATTTCATCCTCAGTGGATTATTCCCTGGGCTAACCTTTCATTTGGTGATGATGCCAAAAAGGGGGAAGATGAGGCCCTGAAGGGATTGAAGGAAGAGATGAAGAAAGGAGGTGACAAAGGTGAGGGGGAAAGAAGTTCAAAAAGTCTTCCTTTGAAATTGATGTATTCTGAAACCCCACAGCTAGGTGAAGTCACATCCTCTATTCTCAGCAAGCTACCCCAGAACCTACCTGTTGAGAAAGCTGCGGTGGCCATGAAAGATAAAAAAAAAGGCCATCTAAGCTGCATTCGAGGAAGTAGCTGAGAAGCAGTCAGCTCGCGTTCAGGAGATCATGAAGCAATATGGTGGTCCTCCAGCCGAAAAGGACTATGCTGCGGTCAAGCCCCTGAAAGACATAACTATGCATGATGCTGGATCTGAGCCCAGATCTCTAGAGGAATTTCAAACTCTAGAAGCAGAAGGTTACTTTCAAGGAATGACTGCCTCAGCGTGGGATGTGTATTGGGAGAAGGGATTGGAAGTGTGTCAATCGGTGATAAGCGCAGACGCGTCCAGCCGATCACTCGGTTTGGAAAGTCCAAGGCTCCAATACAGTATACTCCAAGAGGAAGAGGAGCTGAGTTAGGACGATGACGACATGGTGGCAGTGGAAGAGGTTCTCAACCACGGCCAAGACCAAATGATGTAATGTATGTTGATCCACATAAGAAAGGGATCACATACTGGGCTGGACATGATCATCTTGAAAATCTAGAGGTTGCACGCAAGCTAGCTAAAGCCAAGAAGAGGCAAGACAAAGAGAATGAGAGATCAACAAGAGAATGGCTTGAGAGGCAGCGAAGGGATGACCCTACTGGTAAACGAGCTTATGAGAAGAAGAAGAAGAGAGAGGAAGAAGAGAAGAGGAGGAGAAGGCAAGAGGATGACAGAAAGAGGGCTGATGAAGAAGAGAGAAAAAGGAAACAACAAAGGCGTTGAAGTGTGTTGTGAACCCCCTTCATGTACTTGTTGTAAATACACTAATGTTAGTCTTTTGTAATAGCTCCGTGAATTTCCCTGTAATTTTCACTCCTTGTGTATCTTAGCTTAGATGTACGTTGTACTATTATATATAAGGCTCTGATACTAATTGTAAACAGCTTTGTAAATGACAAGAATGATATGATCAATAAAATGATTATTCAAAGCATACATTCTTTGTTACTACACTGCTTGTATGTTTGTTGTTTACTTATGTTGAATATTTTAAGTTTTGGCATCATCAAAAAGGGGGAAATTTTTAAGAAATTTATTTGTTAGATTTTGATGATACCATGTAAAACTTAAACTAGGAAGTTGGCACCTCATTTTCCTTGTAATTATGCATTGTAATAGATAGGACTGGAAGAGCTGAGTTAAGTTAGCTATCTCAAAGATTACAAGAAGTCAACTGTGGACTGGAATGAAGACTCTGTTGTGTGTCAGCTGAGTATGGCCTAGAAGGAAGTCAAGGACTCGACTGAAGAAGAGTCAGCTGAGGAACAACTGAGAGAAGTTCAGTAAAGTCAACTCAAGAAGCCAAATCTATCAGTTGAAGTGATAGTTGAGTCAATCCCATGATTGGAGCAGACTTAAGTCATCTGGGGTAATGGCAGCAGTCAAGTCAAGACAACTGACTTAGATCCGTTGGAATAAAGTCAAGAATATTACTCGATATAGTAATATGTCAAGCTTCCAGGTCCTAAAGTGTTTGGCCCAGAATTGTGCAAAAGGAATGAGCCAATGGGAAACGCTGCACTTTGTGTCAGTACCTGCAAAGTTGGAATGCCATTTAATACGAGGAAAGGTCAACATCACAAAGGTTGCAGACCAAGACAAGACAAGCCAACGAACACAAAGTGACATTTGAAACTAGCCTATCTCTTCAAAGGGCAAATTTCAAATGTGCACTATAAAAGGCTGTGGAAGCTATTGAGAAAAGGTTACCTGAACCTAGCAAGAGCAAGCAATATTCAAGCAGCAATATTCTCAAAGCAATTCAAGCAATTCCTCAAGCCTAAAACTCGAAGAAACTCGATCCAACACAAGCTGTGAAGGAGAGATAACTTCAACCAGTTGAAGAGGAAACTTTTGAAGAAACAAAAAGGGGTCTACTTTCCAAGTTGAGGGATCGTATAAAGGTTCAAGGTCGAACCAAGTATCAAGTTTGTTGGAGGGATTTTTGATCAAATCAAAGAACTTGAGAAGTGAGTTGTAGTAGCCAGGCAGCTGCCTCGTGAAGAAGCTGAGTCGCAAGAAAAGTCAGCTGTGTGATCAAGGCTATCTCCAGACTGATATCCGCTTTGTAAACTAATATGTTACTTAGTGGATTTCTCCAGGAGTTGGAGAAGAGAGGATTAGAAGAATTACCCCATCTTCGAACCTCTATAAAAATACTTGTGTCAATTTACTTTCAACACTTACTTTCCTGCATATCTATTTTATATCTGCTGATAAGTTTATATTTGCTATCCAACTGATAAATAACTAAGTGCTAAAAACTAAGTGTTAAAAACAAGCTTAAATCAATCAAATGGTGTTAAGTCTTCCGCTGTTAAAAACCAAATCAGCCAAGTTAACTTAAGCAGCCGAGTTATACTATCAATAACTCTATCGAGTTTGTTGAGGGGGTAACTTAGCTGAATAGCCAACTTAGTTGTCCCCTAAGGACACAACTGATTTGAGTCAACTTTGTTGAATCATTTAAAAGGACTAAAATCGAAAATTTGATAAGGTTTATTCAATCCCCCCTTCTAAACCTTACACTACACCCCTTAGGACATACATAAACAACTCTCTGCTAAAAAAATGCATTTTCTAGGACAGACCAATGAGGCTTAAGACAAAGCAGATAATACCTCTTGGAGAGATATATACCATCACGTGTCACATCATTAAAACTACTCTCGCGCTAATCTTATGATCAATACATGTTGCTCCAAGAACTTCTATTCCAAAGTGCACAATTACTCTAATTTGGTTTGACATATCTTCAAAAATCAAACACGATTATTATTTAAAAAATACCTAAACATGATTATTATTTAATAAGTACTTATAAATAATTACATTATTATACCATTTACAAATAATTACATTATTATACCATTTTCACAAACAAATTTCAAAATAATTAAAAACAACAATTAATTTTTTTCTAGATATCATATAATACTCAAAATGCCTAAAAAACAACACAAATAATAAAATAAATTACATAGTTGGCCATGCTTTGACCATTGTCTATAACAATGGCAAAAAAAAAAAAAAAAAAAGGCAACTCTACCAGGAACGTCTAGGGGTGTAAACGATCTAAGTCGAGCTGACTTTAGCCAGTTTGCCAAATGTTCATTTAAATTTATACGAGTCCGAGCTCGAGCCGAGCTTTCTTTAAATTTTAAAAACTTTGTTCGTGTTCGTTTTGTTAAAATTATTTAATGTTTGAATTTGTTCATGAACATGTTCGTGACCCCTTCATATTTAAGTTCTTGTGCATTGCGTGTTCGTGAACATTGAATAATTTTGTTCGCAAACAATAACCAAACAAACAAGCAAAATTACCTTTGTGGACTTCAAGTTTGTGAACTAATTCAACTTTAAATAATATGTTAACGATAAATTTTTAATATTGTAAGTTTAAATCTTTTTCATATTATCATACTTATAGATTATATTATACAATACTATTAGAATTATATATTTTTAAGATTTCAATATTTTTTATTTAAGTTATTACGTGAAATTTCAATTTGAAAATTAAGCCACATGAGATTGTTCATGAAGAATTTATAAACAAACACCAAACGAGCTTGTTCATGAGCTATTAATGAACTAGTATACATTTTTCAAGTTCTGTTCGATTATTAGACGAGCCCTAAAATTTGTTCATCGTATGCTTGTTAATTAAATAAACGAACATAAACGAACACTATCCGAACTTGTTCATGAGTTGTTTATCAAATGCCCTGTTCCTTTACAGCCTTAGGAACGCCTACTTTAAAGGCAACTCTCATAGGAACACTTACACTTTATATGTTAAAAGTGTTTGGCAAATACCCAAAAGTGTAATTTCAGTGGTATTTGCCATTTGCCATTTTCTATCAAATTAGCCAATGAGAAGGGGCCTGAGCATAAAGTCCAAGGTTTTGTAATTAGTAGGCTGAAATGCAGGCTGGGTAAGACCCATTTTCTGTTACAGTTGGGCTAACTTCTCGAGAAATTGCGAGATAATATGAGATAGGAGAGCCGAATAAATATTATATTAAAAACTGAAGGGCATGAAATAAGTGCTATTATTATAATAATTCAATAGTTGAAAATTAAAATAATAGTTTGTCGTAAATAGGATCTGTGCGTAATGTGTTTTTATCAAAATAACTCTCATAGGCAGTGAGTGGCTCTACTCAACAATTGACATCAATTCAAAAATTTGAGAAGTAAAGTAATACCAAATAAATCATATCATAAATAATATATATATATATATAATAATTTGGTAATTTGAATTGGGAAAACAAAATAAACCGAAATCGCAGATTTTCAACTAACCTCTAACTTGGTTGATGAGAATGTTTGAGGGCTTTAGATCCCTATGCATCACTCCATTCTCATGAAAAAATGCGAGACCCTCTAGTGTAACGGTCCGCCTTCCAGATCGACGACTGTCCCCACAAACCAACACGAGTCTTTCCAGCGCGCTTTGTCCTTACTCACGCGCACCGAGAGAGCGACTTCCTGTGGGGTCACCCATCCCACAATTGCTCTGGCCCAAGCACGCTTAACTTCGAAGTTTTTATGAGATGAGCACCAGAAAAGAAGATGCATCTTGTTGATATGAGTAGTACCTATCAAATCTTTTAAGCTCCCCTCAACTGTATAGTCCCATACCTACACAGTCTCAGAATCTCCTCTTTTTCGGGTGTGGGATCGGTTCATTCATGTCCCCCTCCGCCTAGAAGCCTGCCAGGAGCCGCTCCTTGTCCGTGCCTTCTTGCACCGGCGATCACTCCCCACCCTCTTCGATCCCGGGCGTCACATCTAACCATTGTTTCATCAGCAATATAATCTCGCCCAGGGTGAAAGGACGACTTTTCTTGACATCCATCAATCTTTTGAGACCGTTCTCAATGTGCTCCATCACCACAAAAACGCGGTCACGGTTTTCCATGATAGTATCATTGAATTTGACAATAGAAGGATGACGTGGAAGAGACTTAAGAATACTGATTTCTCTCAATATTGGTCGAGAAAGTCCATGAAACTCTTGCTTTACAACCACGATGTCGCCAATATTCATATCTTGAGCTCGGTATACAATCTCGTGCGGCCCTTTACTGATCACATTGAGAAGCTCGTATCGAGATTGATTAGAATGATCATCATTCAGTAGTTCATCGTATTGATTATTATTCTCGAAACAAAGAGAATGATCATCATCAATAATTCATCAATGTAGAAGGCGTATAGATTATCGTCCATTGTCACAGTAATCAACAACAACAACTAAAAACTTATATGTTATGCTGAATGAATTCTCGTAATTCTGCACCAAAAATATAATTAATAGCGTTAATTTGTGTTTATAATTAATGAGGTTCTACTATCCAAATACTATAAGGAGTGGGAGAAGAGTTCAATGTTTATTTGAACTCGATTTTACTCGCTACTTAATTGGAAAAACTCGTTTTGTTATGGACAGTGTATAAACTCATTTGGAACTTGCCTTATATAAAAAAGTCCAACTTCCAGTTCCTAATGGTTATGTAATAAGCTTTCCTAATATACAACTATTTAAATCCATGTCTTTTTTATTTCTTGCAAAAAGAATGATTTTCGCTCATTTAATGATGAAAGGGAAAATTATTTAATTTTTTATAATAAAAAAACTTGCCCAATATACAAACTCGGCTATTTAACAGAATATTTTTATTTCCACTGAAATTAACATTTTCGGTACATCTGGAGGTTATTAAAATTTTAGATGTAGGTGCTAATAGGAAAAACATCTACAACAAAGTTTTTTTTAATGTTTCAGATCTGTAGGCATCATTTTGATTGGGGCCTGTACCTTTTTTTCTATTTATGAATATTCGAAATTATTTTTACAAATTATAAAATACATAATTTTACTGAAAATTTGAATTTGAATTCAAAATAAACATTAGTTGGCCATGCTTTGACAACTGTCTATACCAATGGGAAAAAAAAGAAAGAAAGAATAAGTAGGCAACTCTACCAGGAACGTCTAGGGGCGTAAAGGATCTAAGCCGAGCCAAGCCAAGATTTAGGCAGTTTGCCAAATATTCGTTTAATTTTATACGAGTCCAAGCTCCAGCCGAACTTTCTTCAAATTAAAAAACCTTGTTCATGTTCGTTTGTTAAAATTATTTAGTGTTTTAATTTGTTCATGAATGTATTCGTCAATGCGTTCATATTTAAGTTCTTGTTCATTGCGTGTTCGCGAACTTTGAATAATTTTGTTCACGAACAATAGCCAAACAAACAAGCAAAATTACCTTTGTTGAATTCATGTTCGTGAACTAATTCAACTTTAAGTAATATGTTAACAATAAATTGTTAATATTGTAACTTTAAGACTTTTTCATATTATATAGACTTATAGATTGTATTATACAAGACTATTAGAATTATATATGTTTAACTATTCAATATTTTTATTTAAGTTATTATGTAAAATTTCAATTTTAAAATTAAGCTACATGAGTTTGTTCATGAAGAATTTATAAACGAACACTAAAGAGCTTGTTCATGAGCTATTAATGAAAGAGTATACAATTGTTCAAGCTCTTTTCATGTATTAGACGAGCCCTAAAATTTATTCATTATATGCCCGTTAACTAAATAAACGAATACTATCCGAACTTGTTCACGAGTTGTTGTCAAATGCTCCATTCATTTACAGCCTTAGGCTCGCCTACTTTAAAGGCAACTCTAATAGGAACACTTACACTTTATATGTTAATATTTTTTGGCAAATCCCAAAAATGTAATTTCAGTGGTATTTGCCATTTGTCATTTTCTATTAAATTAGCCGATGAGTAGGGGCCTGAGCATAATGCTCAAGTTTTCGTAATTAGAAGGCTGAAATGCAGGCTGGGTAAGCCCCACTTTCTGTTGCAGTTGGGCTAACTCCTCGAGAAATTGCGAGACAACTTTAGATAGGATAGCCGGATAAACATTCTATTAAAAACTGAAGGGTGTGAAATAGGTGATATTATGATAATAATTCAATAGTTGAGAATTAAAATAATAGTTTGTCGCAAATAGGATCTAAGTGCATATTTTTTTATTATCAAAAAAACCCTCGTAGGCAGTGAGTGACTCTACTCAACAATCAACATCAATTAAAAAATTTGAGAAGTTAAGTAATACCAAATAAATCATATCATAAATAATATATATATATATATAAAATAATTTGGTAATTTGAATTGGGAAAACAAAATAAACCGAAATCATGGATTTTCAACTGACCTCTAACTTGGTTGATGAGAATGTTTGAGGGCTTTAGATCCCTACGCATCACTCCATTCTCATGAAGAAATGCGAGACCCTCTAGCCGTTGTTTCATCAGACATTTAACCTCACTTAGGGTGAAATGACGACTTTTCTTGACATCCATTAATCTTTTGAGATCGTTCGCAATGTACTCCATCACCACAAAAACATGGTCACAGTCTTCCACGATAGTGTCTTGAATTTGACAATAGAAGGATGACGTTGAAGGGACTTGAGAATACTGATTTCTCTTAATGTTGGTCGAGAAAGTCCATGAAACTCGTGCTTTACATCCACGATATCGCCAATATTCATATCTTGAACTCAGTATACAATCATGTACGACCATTTACTGATTACATTGAGAAGCTCGTATCGAGATTCGATTATTATCCTCGAAACAATGAGAATGATCATCATTCGGTAATTCGTCAATATAGAAGGCGTATAGATTATCGTTCATGTCATATTAATCAACAACAACAACTAAAAATTTATATGTTACGCTGAATGAATTCTCGTAATTCTGCACTGAAAATATAATGAATAACGTTAATTTATGTTTATAATTAACGAGGTTCTACTATTCTAATACTATGAGGAGTGGGAGAAGAGTTCAATGCTTATTTGAACTCAATTTTACTCGTGACTTAATCGAAAAAACTCGTTTCTTTATGGATAGAGTGTAAACTCGTTTGGAACTTGCCTAATATAAAAATCCCACGTCTTTTTTATTTCTTGCAAGAGGAATGATTTTCGCTCATGTGATGATGTAAGGAAAAATTGTTTAATTTATTTTTTATAATAAAAAAAACATTGCCCAATATACAAACTCGGCTAATTTAACAGAATATCTGATTCCCACTGAAATTTACATTTTTGGTACATCTGGAAGTTGTTAAAATTTTAGATGTAGGCCAATAGGTAGGATGGCAACAACATTTTTTTAAAATGTGTCAGATCTGTAAGCACCATTTTGATTGAGGCCTATAATATTTTTCTTCTATTTATGAATATTCAAAATTATTTTTACAAATTATAAAATACATACACCATTTTCGGTAATTTTGCTGAAAATTTGAATTTGAATTCAAAATAAACATAGTTGGCCATGCTTTGACAACTGTCTATACCAATGGGAAAAAAAACAAAGAAAGAAAAAGTATGCAACCCTACCAGGAACGTCTAGGGGTGTAAACCATTTAAGCCGAGCCGAGCCAAGCCAATCTTTAGCCAATTTGCAAATGTTCGTTTAATTTTATACGAGTCCGAGCTCGAGCCGAGCTTTCTTCAAATTTTAAAAACATTGTTCGTGTTTGTTTGTTAAAATTATTTAGTGTTTGAATTTATTCATGAACATGTTTGTGAACGCGTTCATATTATTTAGTTCGTGAATAATAACCAAACAAACAAGCAAAATTACTCTTGTTGACTTCTTGTTCGTGAACTAATTTAACTTTAATTAATATGCTAGTGTTAAATTTTTAATATTGTAACTTTAAATCTTTTTCATATTATACAGACTTATAGATTATATTATACAATACTATTAGAATTATATATGTTTAACTATTCAATATTTTTATTTAAGTTGTTATGTAAAATTTTAATTTTAAAATGAAGCTACATGAGATTATTCATGAAGAATTTATAAACGAACACTAAACGAGCTTGTTCATGAGCTATTAATGAACGAGTATACAATTGTTCAAGTTCTGTTCGTTTATTAGACGATCCCTAAAATTTGTTTATTATATGCTCATTAACTAAATAAACAAACATAAACGAACATTATCCGAACTTGTTCACGAGTTGTTTGTCAAATGCTCTGTTCATTTACAACTTTAGGAACGCCTACTTTAAAGGCAACTCTCATAGGAACACTTACACTTTATATGTTAAAAATGTTTGGCAAATACCTAAAAGTGTAATTTCAGTGGTATTTGCCATTTGCCATTTTCTATTAAATTAGCCAATGAGAAGAGGCATGAGCATAAGGCTCAAGTTTTTGTAATTAGTAGGATGAAATGTAGGCTGGGTAAGCCCCACTTTCTGTTGCAGTCGGGCTAACTCCTCGAGAAAATTGCGAGACAACTTGAGATAGGACAACCAAATAAATATTATA
Organism: Rehmannia glutinosa; assembly: GCA_016081115.2. NCBI lineage: Eukaryota > Viridiplantae > Streptophyta > Magnoliopsida > Lamiales > Orobanchaceae > Rehmannia > Rehmannia glutinosa. The sequence continues at coordinate 46,698,056 of CM071936.1, read as the reverse complement.
TTAAAAACTGAAGGGCGTGAAACAAGTGCTATTATGATAATAATTCAAATGTTGAAAATTAAAATAATAGTTTGTCGCAAATATGATCTAAGCGTAATTTTTTTTATCAAAATAATCCTCGTAGGCAGTAAGTGACTCTACTCAACAATCGACATCAATTCAAAAATTTGAGAAGTTAAATAATACAAAATAAATCATATCATAAATAATATATATATATATATAATAATTTGGTAATATGAATTGGGAAAACAAAATAAACCGAAATCGCAGATTTTCAACTGACCTCTAACTTGGTTGATGAGAATGTTTGAGGGCTTTAGATCCCTATGCATCACCCCATTTTCATGAAGAAATGCGAGACCCTCTAGCTGTTGTTTCATCAAGCATTTAACCTCGCTCAGGGTGAAAGGACGACTTTTCTTGACATCCATCAATCTTTTGAGATCGTTCTCAATGTACTCCATCACAAAAAAACGCGCTCATGGTCTTCCACAATAGTATCCTTGAATTTGACAATAGAAGGATGACGTGGAAGGGACTTGAGAATACTAATTTCTCTCAATGTTGGTCGAGAAAGTCCATGAAACTTGTGTATTACAACCACAATATCGCTAATATTCATATCTTGAGCTCGATATACAATCCCTTATGACCCTTTACTGATCACATTGAGAAGCTCGTATCGAGATTTGATTATTATGATCATCATTCAGTAGTTCATCGTATTTGTTATTATTATTCTCGAAACAATGAGAATGATCATCATTCAGTAATTCATCAATGTAGAAGACATATAGATTATTGTCCATCGTCGCAGTAATCAACAACAACTACCCAAAAGTGTAATTTTAGTGTTTGACAAATACCCAAAAGTATAATTTCAGTGGTATTTGCCATTTTCCATTTTCTATTACATTAGCCAATGAGAAGGGGCTTGAGCATAAGGCCCAAGATTTTGTAATTAGTAGGCAGAAATGCAGGCTGGGCAAGCCCGGTTCAGTTCATGCTACTCTAAGGGTAGTGGCCTAAGTCCTACGGATCTTGACATGTGTCCCATGTTCTATGTTTTGTAGGGTTCACAAAAACAAAGAAAAAAAATTAAATTAAGACATGGGACACATGTCAAGATCTGAAAAACTCAAGGTACTACCCTTAGGGCAACATGAACAAGACCAGGTAAGCCCAACTATCTGTTGCAGTTTGGATAACTCCTCGAAAAATTGCGAGACAACTTGAGATATGGGAGTCGGATAAACATTCTATTAAAAACTGAAGGGCGTGAAATAAGTGCTATTATTATAATAATTCAATAGTTGAAATAATAGTTTGTCGTAAATAGGATCTGACAGGAGGTTTTTTAAAATCAAAATAACCCTCGTAGGCGGTAAATGACTCTACTCAACAATCGACATCAGTTCAAAAATTGGAGAAGTTAAGTAATACCAAATAAACCATATCATAAATAGTATATATATATATATATAATAATTTGGTAATTTGAATTGGGAAAACAAAATATAAGTTAACTATAAGTATTCAAAATTCAATATAGAGTGCTCAAATATATATATATATATATATTTATAATAATTTGGTAATTTGAATTGGGAAAATAAAATATAAGTTAACTATAAAATATTCAAAATTCAATATAGAGTGCTCAAATCACTTTGTTAAATTAGGACATCACATTGTTAACCATTTTGTGGGTATATTTTCTTCTACGGGGTGCGTATGTGATCCCATTATTGAGAGTGTTGAGCCCAAGATTTCAGAATCTCAGAATATGGAATTGTTAGCAAACTTCACAAAGCTGGAAATTAAGGAGGCATTATTTTCTATGCACCCGGATAAAATCACTGGGGCCAGACGGAATGGACCCAGCTTTCTTTCAGAGGTTTTGGGATGTCACTAGTCCATAAGTTATTTCATCTTGCCTTTCGTTCATAATTCATGTTCATTTCCGGCGGGGTTTAACGATACAAATATTGTTCTTATTCCCAAAAAGAACAATCCTGAGGTTGTGTCGGATTTAAGGCTAATTTCTCTATGTAATGTGGCGTACAAGATTATCTCAAAGGCATTAGCTAATCGACTAAAAAAAGTCCTCCCAGGAGTAATTTTAGAATTTTAGAGTGCGTTTGTGCCCAAGAGGTTGATTTCGGATAATATTATGATTGCGTTCGAAATAAATCATTTTCTTAAACGAAAGAGACAAGGGAAAAACAGAGTGGCGACTCTTAAGATAGATATGAGTAAGACATATGATCGCATTGAGTGGGCTTATCTTAAGGTTATGTTACTGAAACTTTGCTTCCATTCACGGTGGGTCGAACTCATGATGCTATGTGTTTCGGCTGTGAGATATAAAATTATTCATGGGGATTTTGAATCGGATTTGTTCATTCAGGAACGTGGACTACGTCAAGGTGATCCTTTATCACCGTACCTCTTCATCCTTTGTGCGGAGGGGTTATCGACTATTATTCAGAAGTATGAGCAAAGAGGTTGGATTCATGGTTGTCGAATTTCTAGAAGTGCAGCTACTATATCTCATCTATTCTTCGCGGATGATAGCTTTTTTTTTCAGAGCAAATCGGGAGGAATCCACAAGAGTTCAGATGTGTTTTGGATTTGTATGCTCAAGCTTCAAACCAGGTGATTAATTTTCAGAAATCAGCCATATCTTTTAGTAAGAATACTGAAGCTGAAGAGTGAAGGTATTTGCAATATGTTGAATGTTTCCCAGACAGAAATCATGATAAGTATCTTGGACTTCCCTCTTTGATTGGGCGTAATAAAAAGAAATTTTTTCTTATATCAAAGAGAAGGTGTGGAGTAGACTACATGGCTGGAGACATAAGCTTTTATCACGGGCAGGTAAGGAAATACTTCTGAAAATAATTGCACTAGCCGTACCTATTTATGCTATGAGTATATTTCTGTTACCTCTAGAGTTATGTTCTGAACTTGAAAGGATGATGAATTCCTTTTGGTGGGGAAAAGGAGAAAACTCCTCTAGAGGTATTAATTGGATGACATGGGAAAAACTTTGTGTTCATAAAAGTCAAGGTGGTCTGAGCTTCAAGCGTTTGCATGAGTTTAATCTGGCTTTGTTGGGAAAATAAATTTGGAGATTGCTATCTGATCCGAACTCGCTGGTTGCTAAGCTAATGAAAGCAAAATATTTCCCTCCTAGTGATTTGGTTCGAGCCCCACTTGGATCAAATTCTAGTTATGTTTGGAGGAGCATTTTAGCGCACGAGATATGGTGATAAATAACTGTAGAAAGAAGGTGGGAGATGGCACACAAATCTCTGTGTGAAGTGATCCTTGGCTCCAGGATAGAAATGCATTTGTTTCTTCTCGACCTTTAAATATGGGGCAAATTTCAGTTAATAACCTTCTAGGAACTGATTCGTTGCAATGGGATGTGGACATCATCAATGATATTTTCAATGTAAGATATCAAAATCGTATTCTCAGCATCCCTCTTAGTGAAGGTCATCCTGGAGATAGATGGCTATGGACTGGAAACACCAAAGGAGTTTATACAGTTAAAACAGGCTACCAAGTTCTGTGTGAATGTTCAGCAGAAAGTTACAACTTTCCTCAGCAGTTTGATTGGAAGAGTTTATGGAGAATCAATGTACCTGCAAAAGTTAAAAACCTTGTCTGGAGGGCTATCCATAATTCGTTGCCAACTAAGGAGAGACTTATATCAAGAAGAGTACATGTATTGGCAATGTATCCTTTTTGTAACCTTGGTAATTAAACTATTTCACATGCTTTTTTCCACTGTCCATTTGCAAAGAGATGCTGGGAGATGCTGTCTTTTTTCCCTTTTTCAGCAGATAATGAGTCATTCTTGTCCTATCTCAATTTGGCTTGGAATAAAATTTCGAAGGAACAAAAGGAGCAGGTGGCAATGTTACTATGGTCTTTATGGAAGAATAGAAATGACATTGTTTGGAATCAAAGATTTAAGGACCCTGTCCAGGTTAATAATGTAGCTAACTCCATGCTCTTTCAATGGCAAATGGCTCAAGTGACTGAGGTTGGGGATTGGCTAATTAATCCCGCAGATGGGGCTGGAAAATGGCAACAACCTGATCAAGGGTGGATCAAATGCAATATAGACACTGCTCTTTTTGCTGAATTAGGGAAGATTGGTTATGGAGGCATTCTTCGTGGCTCAAACGACAAGTTCTTAGCTCCCATTCAAGGAATCATGCAAGGACCATTAGTTCCAGAGGTAGCAGAGGCCCTAGGCTTAAGGGAGGTTCTTAGTTGGCTGAAGAAGGGATGGGCTAACTCACAAATTGTCCTGGAATCTCATTCACTTACAGTGATTAAAGAAATGAGGAGAGAAGCTACTGATATCTCTTATTTTGTTGACTTAATGCATGAATGTAGAGAAACTCTAGTACACTTACAAAAAGTGAATTGTGTTTTTGTTAGGAGATCAACGGATATTGTTGTCCATGTGTTAGCTAGAGCAACATATCCTATGTCTGATGTCTTGGAGTGGAAAGATGATCCTCCCCTTTTTATCCGTAAAGAATTGCAGTTCGATCTGCTTAACTAATGAAATTACTCCTTTTGGTTTTCAAGAAAAAAAATCACTTTGTTAAATAGCCTAATATTTTTCCTTTATATACATATATCAGACAAAAAATTTGAAAAACGGTGATTATCATAAAAAAGGGATAATTACAAAAACACCCCTAAGTTTTGGGCTAATTACAAAAAAACCCAGACATGTTTCAAAATTACAAAAATACCCTTCATGTTTCGTTTTATCTTAAATTTAAAGGGGTAACTGTAATATTTTTGTACATGTCAGGGTTTTTTTTGAAATATTTTCGATAATCACCGGAAAAAATGTAGGACAGAATCGAACTTCAAAGGGTTTATTTGTAATTAGCCCAAACCGAGGGGTGTTTTTGTAATTATCCCTAAAAAAACTCCAGAAAATAGCCCACGAGATTTGCGGATAACGCAAGAGCCAACCACCAACTGGTTTTCTTTATATCAATAAATAGAAACTGTCAGATTATTGGATGGGATCTTCTATTTATAAGTGTTTCATCTCTATTCCTAACCGTGTGGATGATTGACATGTGTTATACACTTATCATGTTAATTTTCAAGATAAATCAGCGAGAAATTGTAGGGTTCTAAAATGGTAAGTGTAATACACGTGTCAATCATCCATACGGTTGGAATACGAGATGAAACACGGTTATGAAATAGAAGATCTCATCCGGTCAATTATAACCAAACAAATAATTTTTTTTTATTTAAAAAAAACTACAGTTATCACTAATATTATCTGAATAAAATACAATCGTTCGTCTCTCGTGTCTTCTTCTTCAGAGGTTTTTCCACGCAGAAATCCATGGCGAACACTCTCCCTTAGCCAACAAACCCGACCCTTACTGTTTTCCTTTGGTGGTCCTGTAAATGGAGGCCCGCGCACGACGTCGTCTAGCTCTCGTTTCTTCCCACGTTAACCCACCTGCAGAAACCACACTTCCCGCTTGCCTTTTGGCCTCCGCTTGCTCTTCGGATGCCAATGGAGAGAAGGAAATGAACAAGGGACACAATGATTGTGTATTTTGCAAGATTATTCGTGGTGAGGCTCCTGCTATAAAGGTACATGTTTTTGCCATTTCATTTTGCTTTCTGTAGAATCTATTTTTCTTTAGATGTTTAATTATGCCTTTTTTCTGTTTGTGTTTGAATTATTGGCAGATATCTACTGCAGGCACATTTCTAATTGTTATCTGTCTTGAAATAGGAGTACTAGTCTCTGTTATGTGTTTTCTCACAAGATGTTGATAAATTTATTAACCAATGGTGTTTCACTGGTTTAACTTCTTCCAAATAGGTAAAAAAAAATGATGGTATCTTAAGGCTTACCTAAGGGAGTTTACTGGGGAAAGTGATTTTGGTTCTTGTTAAATATAATTAAATGCAACTCACTATGCAGAAAATAAATTCAATATGTCTAAACTCTAAAGGGAATGCTAGACAGTGCTGGAAAAGGTATCAGCTGTGGCCATTCTTTTAGATGATGTCATAGGTTAGGCCTCATGATTAAAATTTCATCCAAATATTCCACACAAATTTGTTTTGTTGGCGGAGCACTAGTGTCCAGCCTTGGGAGGGACATAAAGCCGGTACTAGCTGTCCCACTTGAATTTCGCAACCATGTTTAAATGCCGATCCAGCTTTAGCAAAAATGCCAGATTCAGTATGTATGAGACAATTGAGCTATCATCTTTATATCCATTTTCGTAAGTGAGTGAGTTGGAGTCATTTCCTACAAAGAGATTTTGTTACTTATACCAGCATTATGGCCCCTTGGGATAACATGCACTTGTTAATGCTTTACACTTTGAATCTGACATGTCTTGACTTATTCTCCCAAAGTCGGTTCTGAAATCAACATCGCAGCTCAACTTAGTGTATTTTGTGAGATGCAATGCTTTTGAAGAATTTCAATGAGTTGAATTTGCAGCAGATGAATATGATCCAGAACAAAGCATTAGTACGAATGGATTAGAAATTGGCTTCCTTATGAAAAAGAATGAAGTAGTTTGCAAGACTCTATAATAGAATGCTTCACTGTTTATTTCAATTCTAACATTTTTATATTTTGTGGTTCTTATTGTGTCTTTTTCATGATGATTCGAGTTGGACTTTTGTGGGGTATCTGATTGTTCCTTAACCTTGTTTTCTCTAGTCCCTTCATGCATACATTTTTTGATGATTGCACGTTATTATTCTGTATGGTAATAGTTTGATGCTTAAAATGTGCATGCCTTTGTTGCTTCCTAAAATCATGGAAATTTCTGCCTGAGATTCTTGTAACAGTGAAACTTGCTGATGTTATTTGGCTTGCTATATGGTCAAGTGAGAGAAATAGAACTTGTTTGCTAATTGTTACTTATTGAGATTGGCATTCTGAAGTCTGATTATCTTCGGTTTTACAGCTATATGAAGATGATGAATGCCTGTGCATTTTGGATTCTTATCCTTTATGTCATGGGTAAGGTATCATCTCTTAAAACACCTTATACTTTTATAGTCTAAAATTTATTCTACGGAAGGATTTGAATTTGTTGCATTGGAATTCCCGTATGCATGGAACAATGTTGTCATAGTTTCTATGTACGTCTTTGTTCTAACTTATAAAGATTTGCATCTGAAAATACTTCACAATTTATACATCTCAACAGGTATAAGCTCAACTATTTTTGATTTCATTCTCATCGACCTTTTTGTTGTGTGATATATATAACTTTGACTGCTGACTTTACAATTTTTCCTAGGCATTCTCTTATTATCCCAAAGTGTCATTTTCCTTCATTGGATGCAACTCCTCCATTGGTAAGTTGTTCTAATGAATTATTCTATCTAGCTCTATTTTCTATACTTCATAATGTGGAAAGACATTCTTATATTTTTCTTACATTCAAGAGCTGGCATCATGCACAAATAAGGTTGTTCTATTTATTCTTACTTGTGCGGCCAGTGTGAAGTTGTTCTATTAGAGCAGAAGCCAACAACGTGAAGTCATAGTGTTGCCTGCTGTGTGATTGTAAGGCCACATAGCACCGATGCAAGAGATGCACAACTTAATTTTCAAATTCGTTAACTTAGAATGCAACTGAAATTTCAATTCTGATGAATTAGAGTTTAAAATCAGTATTTTGTTTCTATCCTTTTTGGCAAACATTTTCCTGCTAAGTGTTTTTTTTTTTTAATTGAGGTAGTTCAGTAACTATAAATAGTACCAACTGACTTATTTTATACTTTATTGATTTTGATCAATCGAACCAGATTTTTATTCTTTCCTAGCTGTGCTGTTCTGTCAGTAACTTGACTTTGTTATTGAAGACCAATGAATGCTGGATCATGGATATTGATAATGAACCATGGATTAAACATAGTGGCATAATCTCATATGACAAAGATGCTGAATACCATTTAACTCTGACTTGAAGTATTATGATGCAGATTATAGGGGCCATGTGTTCAAAAGTGCCTTTGATTAGCAATGCAGTCATGAAAGCTACTGGTTGTGGTACGTGTCTCCATGGTCTCCTTTGTTTTATTCTGCTCCTCTCCCCTTCACATCATTGTTGGGGTGGTAGTTGTTCTCTTGTTATCATCGTCGTTGTTCTTGATTACTATTATCATTTAATGCTATTTTTTCTCGGGTCTGCATATCCTTTTTTTATGGATCTATATTTTTAGGGATAATTACAAAAAATAAAAACAAAAACTGAGGTTCGGGCTAATTACAAATAAACCCAGAGGTGTTCGAAAATTGCAAAACCCCTTGAGATTTGATTCCGTCTGAAATTATAAAAATATTACATTCCCCCCACCCCCCCCCCACCCCCAAAAAAAAAAAAAAAAAAATTTAATGCATAATCAAACCTGAGGTTTTTTTTTTTTTGGTAACTAGCCGAAACCTCAAGGGTGTTTTGTAATTATCCCTATTTTTTATTTTGGTTTTTGTGTTAAGTTTATTTAAACATGCGTGTTACAGGCCTTGGCCACAGTATCTGTTTTTTTGGTGTGTGATGCATAATTTGTTGATGACTTAAGTCATAAGTCTAACAGTCCTGCAAAATCCTCTGAAGGAAGACACCGTGCATATCATGTATAAAGCCTAAACCCAAAGAGGTAGGGTGGCCCCCTAGAGAGAAACACAGACAGAGACAGAGAGCTTGTCCTTTTTAACATACCATAAACTACTTAACCAAAGACTTGAGTTGTGGCGTATTACCGCTAATTAGGAAAATTCCTGATATGATATCTAGGGACCAGAGATAGTGAACCTTAATCTGGCTTGATAACTTATGGAAAATTCTGTCAGTTTCAAATAGTTAGAAGATTGCAAAATCCTACAGCTAACGCGATATACACTGGCTTTCATGATGACAATGTAAATTATTCAAAGACAATGTTTGAGACTGACCTGCCTTCTTTTTTCTTGTTCTTCCTCTTTCTCATGATAGCCTTGTGAACTATTGAAGCGACAGTTTTAATTTTCCTAACCTCTTTGGGTCTATATCAGAGAGTTAAATATCCTGGTTTTCAGAAGGTGGTAAAATAATGTCTTATGTTGTTGATCTTGGTGTTCATTTGACCTAGAATTTGGTTTAAATTTATGTTTTAAAATCCATGAGCTACAGACCACAAAAGATATAATAAGGGTTATAAATTTGAAGGTTAAGTATCCTGGTTTTCCAAAGGTTATAGCATAGCATCTACAGTTGCTGATCATGGAGTTAATTGGGCCAAAGGTTGTCAAAATTATGGTTCTAATTGATGAGCCATGGATCACTAAAGATACAAGTGGTCAGTCATAAGCTCTAGCTTAAGGGTATTTTTATACTTCTAAGTGCTGGTTTATTATGGACTTGTAAACAAGCGCATAAATGGTTTATTGTGGATTTCATAATGAACATAATGCACCTATGGCAGTTAGAGTCGAGGAACTTTCACAAACTTAAATAAGTCAAGATATTATTGCCTTTTGAAATGTGTTCTTTGTTTCATTATATTTTCAGATGCTTCCTTGTTCTGTATTATGTTGGACGGCCCAGAATTTAAGGCCAATCATAGGGTCAAAAACCTTTGATGAATTGGTGGGAATTGTTGAGATTTTTCTTTAATTTGTATTCTCGAGCTGGAATCTGTAACACAAACAACTTAGATGCATGAATAAGATATCACAGCATTCAATTAATGGAGAAAATCAATGAAGTAAAATATGTGTGGCATTGTTAAATGATTTACATCCCTGGTTTAGGACTTGGGGTGAACCAATTATGAAAAGGAAATTTCTATAGAGTGTACTGTGTACTGAATTCAGAGAACTGCTATATGAATCCTAACCATAAAAGATGGAAATGGATCCTCTCCATTTAGGATGTGTAAATTTCTTGTGCATTTGGAGAGAGAAAGATCCACAATTTACAGGTTTATATCAGATTAGATCCACAATTTCTTAAATCTCTCGTGTAGATTCTCGAACAGTTATTTGAATGCTTTACTTGATGGAGCATTCATACTTGAGGAGGTTTTGTATGAGACAGTTAAATGGATCTAAGTTCATCATACAGATCCTAAGAAACACAAAAATATGGATTATTTTCATAGATTTGAGTTCGAGTTGAAAATCTATTTAAATATAGATCCGTCTTATGGATATAACCGTCTGCATCCTTTTTGTTTTTCTCTTGCATTTTCAACGAGTCCTACTTTAAAATGTTGGGTGGAAAGATCAGATTCTTCTGCCTGGCAATTTTAGGATATATACTATGTTCGTTTTAATGGAGTCCGCAAGATCTTTTTACATAAACTAAAGGCCAAGCAACCATCCTGAATATCGAGTCCGCCATTACAATTTACAAGCATCTCAAAAGCAACTGATAGCCACCCCAATTGAGTTTCTTGAAAATTGGGTGTAGTCTGAGTGCATTTACATAAAACGTTTGGTTAAAATTGCCTCATTAATATACATATTAGACCGTCACTGTAATTTGTTAATAGAGAGATGTAACTCTTTAAACCTGCCAGTCAATATGTTGCTCTGATAAGTCTTAACTGGGGGACCCTAGTGTCTGTCATGCATAAAAATGTGGTCTGAGCTACTTACGAAAAAACCTTGAGGTTTTTGACAATTACAAACAAGTGTGATTTCGTCTTAAATTTACGGGGGTAACTATAATATTTCTATAAATGTCATGGGGGTTATAAAATGTTTTTTTTTTTCTTGTTTTGCTTATGAAAGGGGAAAATGTAAAGACATAATCAAACCTGAAGGGGTTTTTTGTAATTTTAAAAAACCTCTGATTTTCTTCTAATTAGCCCGAACCTTTTTTATTGTAATTATCTCTAAGATTAATGAAAATCCGCTCTCAACAATTTCTATTATTACGAAGTTAGATTCTAAGGAAAGATTTAAATTTCGTCTCACCTCTTTCTTATGCTTTAGAAATCAATATGCATCTAACACCACATAGAGAGTTTATTAGCTCAGAACTCATTTAATTTAACCATGCAGATTCATTCAACTTGCTAGTTAACAATGGTGCAGCTGCAGGCCAAGTTATATATCATGTAAGTTCTAAATTACATTTCAACCCCTTCATTTCAACTGTCGTATCAACGAAGTACCCGTTTTTCCCAGTCGTTTTGCATTCAGGTTGAGATTACTGATACTTGTAGTAATTTTTATGCTGCATGGCAAGTTCAGACACATATTCACATAATTCCCCGTAAACAACACGACTGCTTATGGGCTTCCGAGGTACTACGTGCTATTTTCTCTCTTCAGTTTGTTTATTCAATATGCAATTTGAATCAAACTCTTGATAAGGAGTAACAATTTGCAGTCTCTAAGAAGACGCCCGATGAAGTTAGATCAAGAAGCTTCACAGCTTGCTAATCGCATTCGTGAAAGTCTAATATTCGTGAACAACTACAAGGATATCAAAGGTCAAGTTTCCAATCTTATTGCGAACTAGTTTAGATGATTGATATGTTGTTGTTCGTGTACGATATGTACATGTTTATGAGGTTTACGTGTTAAATTTCAGGTTTTGAACAGAACTTCAAAAATGAGTTACATCAATAGTAAATGTGGTGCTGTAACTTGATTTTAAGTTATTACTTCAGCGTCTGTTGTAACTATTGGTTATTTACAAACCCCTCCCTTCTTAGTTTCATAATTACAGAAGCTTCCCCAGTAAGACAGTAATGTAAGTCACATCCTCACCAAATTTTAAAAAAATTCCTTCTTGCCCTTGCTTGGATTTGTTGTACGTTCCTTGACCAAAGTTAGGGGTATTTATAATTTCTAAACTTTGAAAGGGTATAATTTCAAAAATAAGAATAAGGGAAGTTATAGGGTAATGGTTTCCGAACTTGTGTATTTTTTTTGGTTGGTGATATTGCAATTTGTAAGTCTCGCATGAAGTTTTATGTGACTATATGGTAATAACATAGGGTAATAATGTCGTTCAAATGAAACGAATTTAAAGCACAACCAATTAGTTCTATTAAAATATTTTAGACACTAAATCATGTTATTTGAGCAAAGATTCTTTAAAATATTTAAATATTATTAAAGAAAATTTGTATTATTTCTTCTTTTTTACTAAACTATTATATGTCATTACATTAGAAATGTAAATTGTCAATCAATTAACAAAATACATGTATGTATATCAGTATTTCGTATTATTTTAAAGAGTTTAAACATTGAAAGTTACTTTTATACTGAACTCAAGTAATCAAAATATATACATTCAAATTTTTTTGTATATTTGTAATGCCCATCTATTATTTAATTTTTTTAATTTTTAAACTAGTTAAGTTACTAATTATTTTTTCTAAAAAAATAATTTAAATAAAGAACATAACATCAAAATTGTAGTACAATTATTAAAATATGTTAAAATCAATTGTTATTTAGGGTAATTTTATCTATACATTAAATTTTACTTTGATTGAGGGGAATAAGTATTATCATTGACAAGTTCATGGTGATAAATGAGACAGAAGACCAAGTTCAGGGGGTGCTATTGTATTTTGTCCTAAATTGTACTTTGATTGAGGCCTGAGGGGGTAAGTGTTACATTTGCAAGTTCAGTGGGTAAATGAGACATATGACCAATTCCAGGGGGTGTTATTGTATTTTGCCCATAATAATATTAAGCTGTCTATGTATACTCTTATAGTATAAAAGAATATGGTATAGAAGAATATGGTATAAAAGAATTAAAGCCATGTGGTTCGCTTATAACATTTGGTTTAAGACGTGTCTCATGCAATTGCGATTATAAAATATCATAATAAATAATTAACATTTCTTCTAGTATATTTTTACTCCCAAAAAATTAAAATCGTCAACTTTAATATGTTAGGATTTTTATTGATTTCCCGTGTGGACTTACATATGTAATTATATTATGAGCTATCTAATTTAATAGAGCCAATTAAGTGGTCTAATCTAATAAGGCTCTATTGATATCTAATGGATATGAGCTTTGCAATGTGTAGAGACCCAATACTAGTCAATTAGGATTGATGGGCTATTAATTGACCTAGTATATAAAGAATTCTCATTAGGGTTATGATCCCCAAGTCAAATCAATCGTCACTCTTCTCCTCTTTCCCATCTTAGAGAGAGACCAATGGAGTACCTAGAGGATTTGGATGTGGAAGACGCTAACCCGATCAAGGATTCACACGCGTCTGTACGGATCTGAGGTATCTATTTGTGTCTATGGATTTAAAGGTACGCTTCCGATTTAGATTCAGTTTTTGATTTGTTTCTTGATAATTCACGTGATAATTCTGGGGTATGAATTAATTATATTAATTCCAACATAATATTGAAACCGACTGTTCGAACCACAGGCTCCATGGTTTCTGACACCAAGGAATTGGAACTAGAACCGGCCGACACAATTTCGGTTATGATTCTCATTTTGAAATCGGGTTTTGATCAATTTGGCCACATGGGTCCAATTTGGAACCCAAATTCCAGTTTCATTGGCCGCCCCTATTTACAAATGATGATTGTTTCACTATATGTTGATAATTAACTTGAAATTTGAAATCGGGAAGAAAAATATTTGTATATTGATATTGTTATTGGGTGAAAAATGTAAAACTTTGGAATTCTCTTTTCACCTAAGATAAAAGGCCTACTCATGTTGCTAGACATTGTTGAAATAATAGATTCTGAATATTAGGGGTGTGCACGGTACATTATAATCTGGAGATTTAGAAATTACCAAAACCATCCCAATGTTCGAAGATTCCATAAAATAAATCTCAAAAACCGAACCGAGAGAAAAAATCTTTATCCCAAATTGTACCAAAAGTTCGGGACAGAGATTTGGTTCTAATTGGACGGTATAATATGATACGGTACGATTTGAGACGGAGATTCAGAGACTAGTCATAAATAAAATACCGAAAATTAAAAAAACAGAAAACTAATATAAAAATATATTCTATTAGTTTTTTTAGTTTATTCTCAAAATAGATACTGAAACCATAATATATAATATAATCCTAAATTCTAAAACCATAAACTTAATAACCTCTATAATACAATAATTATCTTGGTCATCACCCTTATCTATCGACTTAGGACAAATATAATTAAGTAATAATTGTGATAAATTAATATGAAACGGAAATTTGTATAAGTTTATAATGTCAATATCTCATACTTAGCAACTTAATATAATCAATAAAATTATATTTATAATTTATGTGATGTGGTAAAAAATTAAATATGATTATTTAAGAAAACCATATTACCATATTATGGTACTTTTACTTGTTTTGAGTATGTTTTTTACGTGCACTTTATTAATCATATAATTAAGTTAACTTTCAAACAATAATTTACTCTATTACTAATATTAAAGTGTTTAAAAATTCATCATAGTTGCAATATTACGTTTTTTAGAAATATACTTTACATTAAATTTATTCAAATAATATGTATTCAATTCGATACCAAAATATAAATAAAATCGAAATAATATATATATATGCATAATAAAAAATCTTTACAATCAGTTCTAGATTGGATCCACGGTTCGGAATTGTTTAGTATGATTTTCGGTGCAAATATATGAAAAAATTTCAGAATCGTACCATAAATATATTTGGGATGGTCTGATTCGGAGAAAGTGAAAAGTTAACAAATATTTTTGATTCGAATAATTTGTTGATCCAGATATCAGTTCGGTTTCGGAAATCTTTAAGTCCCGTGGATAACCTTATTGAAAATAATTCAAAGTAAATTACATTATTTTCATACATACATAACAAATGTGTTATAAATTACTTTTTGTGGATTAACTAATACTATGAATGATCTATTTTTTTGCTCACCCAGAAGCATTAAGTTGTTACATGCTTTTCCGAAGGTATTTTTTATGGATTGTACGTACAAGATAAATAGATACACGTTACCTTTGTTGGAGATTATTGGCGTGACGTCGACACATATGGCATTCTCTATTGTAGCCGCTTATTTGGAGTTTGAGCGGGAAAACAACTATATATATGCATAGACAATCTTAAAGTCCTTAATGGATCCATCCTCCATTCCATCTGTGATTGTTACATATAAAAAAATGACTATGACGAATGCAATTGAGAGAACATTTTCCACTCCGAGATATTTTCTTTGTCGGTGGTGCATTAATAGAAAAGTTTTGGCGATTTGCAAGGAAATACTTCGCACGAAAGAGAAATCAAAATATTTTATGTTATGTTAGAATTTGTTAGTCTTCACAGATACCAAGCCATCATTTTATGACTTATTTAGGAGATTTTAGTCTGAATTTGCAAAATATCCAATTGTCATCCAATATGCAAAGAAACAATGGACGGGGCCGTACAAAGAAAGATTTATGTCTGTTTGGACGAATAATATCATGCATTTCGACAATATCACTAATTCACTTTAATGTGCTTGTCGTTGCTTTCTATATTTGATTAGATATATATCTAAAATATTTAGTGATTGCATTTTATTCCAGGGCGGAGTCACCATGTAGTGTTGAAAAGACAACTTGGACCAAGTCAGTGTAATTTCCAGTCATGTTGGGAACATATTCACACCCTACTTCAGACATCACATAACACAATCAAACATTCGTTTGAAAAGAGTAGAAATACAATCCAACATGTGGTTGTTGCGAGGTATGATGTCTATACATATATGAATAAGATACATGACAAAATGAATGGTGTAACTGAAGATGGTCTTGATCCCTTGTTGTATGGGTATGTATTGGAAAAGACATAAGGATTACCGTTAGGGATGGGAATTGGTGTTAATCCAAGTGGCTACAATAATCTAAAGGAGGGTGAATAGATTATCCCGATTTTCCGATTTTCACCCTCTTTTTCGGATATAAGAATGATGACAAAAATAAAAGTGCGTAAATATAAACAACACATGATGATTTATAGAAGTTCAACCTACCTAAGGCCTAATCTTCTACCACCTCGGTATGTCCAGAATGGATTTCGAAAAAGAAAAAAGATTTATTAATGGATACCAAACTATTACAACCTTTACCTTGAAATGCACCTCACTCTTCTTAAAACACCACCTATGAAGATTACCACAATCTTACACTAATAAAGAGTACCACACTCTTCAACATCTAAAATCACCCAAGTGTGCTCTTACTACAAAAACACTAATAAGGATATCTTGTTTAAATGATTGAAAATAATTGAAGATTACAACTCAAATGAAGTATACAACTTTTGAAGTGCAAGTGTAATCAAGATTCAAGCCTAGTACTGAAGATGTGCAAGTGAAAGACTTAGGCTAAATACAACAAGAATATGAAAGTTAAGAACAAGAGGTTTGCTTGTGTTTGTATTGCTTGTGTTGTTGCTACAAGCATTCATCTATTTATAGGAGAGGTCTTGGATTTGAAATACAGCCATATGCTTCCTCCTTGGAGATTGAAATATGTGAAAAATTGCAAATCAAATGGAGAATATAGCTGTTAGAAATCAATCCCTTAATTTCATGAAAAGTCATGTCGTAGTCGTGGCAAGATAGATAGTTTTTTGATAAAACCTTAGGTCGATTTAGGTTGACCTCAAATAGAAAAAAAATCAAATTTTACTTAAAACACATGACTTGGACCTGTCCAATAGGGGGTGGACCGGTCGACAAGGCCTTCGACCGGTTGACCACCACTTGGACTGGCTGGCCAAGTTTTTTTTGTGAGACAAAAGCAATTTGTACAATTTTATTTCACTTAGGCACCGGTCGACCCCCTTGTTTTTTTTCTTCCGTCTCGTTTATGTTTCAGAAATCAAACTTTAGGCATGGATTGCTCTCTAGGGCGACTGGTTGGCCTCAAAACAGAAGTGTTGTCTAATTTTTATCAAAAATAAACTTCAAGAAATACTCTAAAAATTTTGTAAAAATCATTTAAATCGATTTGGAGTATTTGGACAACATTTGGAAATATTGTTTTGGTTAAAAACTCAGTTAAATGAAATCATCAAAATTACGATAAAAACATTCATCTAACAAATCCCCCTTTTTGATGATTACAAACCAAAATAATATTAGGAGGTTGATTTTGAAAACGAAACAAGTTTTTCCGGTGAAAAACAACTATCCATTGTGGGCGATGTTCGCCAAATATAATTTGGATCATATAACTACAAGTATATAGTGTAGTTTATAGGATAATGGTAAGCAAGGTCGTATTCCTCATGGATTGATATGTGAAACACTTAGGCTATAGTAACATCGCATTCCAATTTTATTGAACCGACCGACTATCAAGTTTAGTAAAAATCAAAAATAACAAGAAAAAGAAATAAATTTGCGAACCCTACAAGTATTTTCAACAACCACATGAGTAACCTTAGGCACATAATCTCAACATATTTCTTCAATATTAAATCCAATTAAATTTTTTCAAAACTAATTCATGCAATTCTATGGGTTCAATTCTTAAGATAGTCTATTCCCCCTCCCGGGTGATAAATAAACAGTAGATTAATAACAATTGTAGATATCCCGATACGTTACAACCATTATTAACTCCCAAAAGATTTATGAATTGAATGACTTCCCATAAACAGATGTAGGTCTCCCGACACGTTACACCCTTTTATGTCTGAAATTTGATTTCCGTCTTTGTTAGAACTCATCTCCCGAATCTCGCACTAAAAAATATGGCATGCAAATTATTCCCGACCAAATAATAAGCAATTAAGAATAAGCACTCGAATTCATAAAATAGAAAACATGAATCAATTAAGAAAATAATTAATCAAGATTTAACATGAATCCACAGTTTTGATTATGCCCCTAAGATCCGAAAGATTAGTCAAACATTGATAACAAATTCATAGACAAATTCGAAATCAACATTATGACATCGTTTGAGAACAAACAAGAGATCGAGACATAGAAAGAAAACCCCATGTTGTCAGGATGGTTTCCCCTCCTAAGCCTTCGAAGCTCTTGTGCTCCCGTAGATGCGAAAGGCCTTGTGGTATTCTTCACGACCTAGCCTTCCTCTCACAGAAGATCTTCGATTCTTGTGTTCTTGTGTAATTTGATGTGCTTTCTCTGTATGAAGTGATTTTGGATCCTCCAAATTCATTCAGGCCTTGGGCCCCTTTTATAGATGCTTGGAGAGATCACTTGTAGAGTTGGAACAGGAAAAGAACTCCGAAAAACGCATTTGGCAGAGTCCCACATGGCTGTCCGTGTGGCACTACACAGTTGTGTGGATTTTTGCCCAATACGTCGGGTCGTGCGGGCTTGGTTCTGTCCCGTGTTTTCATCCCTTTTTCACACAGTTGTGTCATTCCACCCCGGCATTTTCACGGTAGTGACAAACACACTGATCCGGCCGTGTGACATGTTTTTGTTTGTGTGTTTGTCCGAATTTGCTCTTGGGGTTTTCATGAAAGTTGTAGCCCTTTCTCTTGGCTTTCCATAGCCACTTGAATCACCTTAATACTAAATCTTGCCAGTGCTGGAAACTGTTAGCGTATTTGGACGTTTTTGAAGAAAATTCTCTTTTATTTGATCGTCTATGCTTTTCTCCTTCACATATTTGCTCGTACATTAGCTCTTGACCTATACTTTGGAACGTGATATCGTTTTATATTCAATTTATCTCCATTTCCTGTAACAAGTTATAAGAATACGCAGTATCACGCCCAACAAAGAAAACCAACCAAAACACACTGAATATGCGTGCAAATGCATCAAATATATATCATTTTAAACCCTTAAATGCACGTATATTTTACACTCATCAGGCAACACTTTTCATGATTAAGAATCATAAGGATACGATCAAAGATTTTTCAAAGCATTTTATAAAAGATCCCCCATCAACATGTAAATCAAGAAAAGGCACAAAAGCAAATAACTAAAAGCTAAAAGCTCAGTTTTTACAATTATAACTTGAATTTCAAGAGCTTAAAATCTTCCCCATCAAAAAGAAATCATTAGTCATATGTAAAAGTCCATTATACATCCATTGGACTAAGTTTCATCCTCAACTTTTGGCTTTTTCATCCACAACTTATAACTATTTTCGCGAGCTTTTTCTAGCCTCTTTGATCTAAACATAAGCTTATGAGCTTATTCCATTTTTCTCCCTCTTTGGAATCATCAAAGACACTATTAGCACGATAAAAACATCATAAATACATATCAAAGTGCGCATTAAATCGAATTATCATGCTTTTGAATATAAAGCTTAAAATTCCAAATTGCAAGGGAAATTTTGAGAAGAAAGTTTGTATAAGATCATTTGATTGATAGAACATGATCTCTATAAACATATAAGACATTTGAAATCAAGAGATTCATGTAAAGGATGAAATTTTCACTGAGATATTTTATCGAACACTTGACATGCGTAGAATAAAATTGAAGTTGTATATAACATTTGTAAATATAATCATGCCCAAAAAATCAACACCAATCACAATTCTACAATCCCAGTTCATCAACATTCATAATTCCCAACACAAATATACAAGAATTTCACCAATTCATCAAGTAAAAACACATTCTCAAGGGTTCAACCCAATTGAGATAAAAAAGGGAATTAAACTTACCAATTGATCGGAGAAGATGAATAAAATGGAAGATATATGCATTATATAAGTCCATAATATAGAATTTGCAAGAAAAAATCATTTTGAGTGAATTGTGTGTGAAATGGACGAAGGGGTGCGAAATAGACGAAATAGAACGAACTAATTTGGAGAATTGGAATGAGTGATTTAAACCAAAAAACATGCTAAGGTCGATGGGTTGTGGGGTCCGTCGGTCAAGCCTTGGTCAAGTGGTCGACCACCTTGTCAACCAGTACGAAAGTTGAGTTCTTTTTCTGTCCGAATTTCGAGTTAAAAATACAATTTTTCACCCCTAAGTTTTAAAAATGCGCAAAATGCAATCATAGTCCTTATTCGATATGCATTATGCCTAAACGAGCTCGAACTGAAATAAAAGACTCGGCGACTAAAGGTTTTGTGAATATATCTGCGAGTTGATCTTGATATGGAACAAAGCACATCTCAATTTTTCATTTAGAAACACAATCCCTTAGAAAATGGTGTCGAACCTCAATATGTTTTGTTCGGTTATGATAAACCGGATTTTTGAGCAATGTTTATAGCGGACGTATTGTGACAAAAAATAGGAATATTTTCAAAAGAAAATTTGTAATCCGCTAAGGTTTGTTTCATGCAAAGAAGTTGAGTACAACAAAAGGACACGGATATATATTCGGCTTCGGCCGTTGATAAGGATACACAATTTTGCTTCTTTGAAAACCAAGATACTAGGTAATCGCCTAAAATTGACATGATCCGGAAGTACTTTTGCGATCATCAATATTTCCCGCATAGTCCGAATCACTATATCCTTTAAGAGAAAATTTTCATTCTTTGGATAAAACAAGCCATATAAAATAGTGCCTTTCAAATATTGAAAAAATTCTTTTAATGGCACTCATATGAGATTCTTTGGGATTGCTTTGAAAACGAGCACATAGACATACAACATGAAGAATATCGGGTGTACTTGCGGTTAAGTAAAATAAACTACCAATCATACCTCGATACTTTGATTCATCAAACGACTTGCCTTTTTCATCCTTGTCAAGCTTGATGTTGGTTGCCATTAGAGTAACAACGGTCCTTCCTTCTTCAATTCCAAACTTTTTGAGAAGCTCTTTTGTATACTTGGATTGGGATATGTAATGATTTCTTGGCGTTGTTTTATTTGAAGTCCAAGAAAGAAGTTGAGCTCTCCATCAGGCTCATCTCAAACTCACCTTGCATGAGCTTAGAAAATTTCTTACAAAGAGATTCATTAATAGCACCAAATATAATGCCATCAACATAAATTTGTACTAATTAACAATCTTGCCCTTTTTCAAAAACAAAGAGAGTAGTATCAACTTTACCTCTTGAAAATTTATTTTGTAAAAGAAATGAGATAAGTCTATCATACCATTCTCTGGGTGCTTGTTTTAAACCATATAAGGCCTTTTTAAGTTTATAAACATCATTTGGCCTTGAAAAGTTTTCAAACCCCGGAGGTTGTTGTACATGGACTTCTTCTTGAATAAAACCATTTAAAAAGGCAGATTTTAATATACATTTGGTAAAGTTTAAAATTTTTAAAACAAGAATAGACAAGTAAAATTTGAATTGCTTCTAAACGTGCTACGGGTGCAAATGTTTCATCATAGTCAATACCTTCTTCTTGACAATACCCTTGAGCCACTAACTTTGCCTTGTTTCGAACGATGTTGCGTTGATCATTGAGTTTATTTCGGAATACCCATTTTGTACTAATAATCGTTTGTGATGGAGGACAAGGTACCAATTCCCTAATATCATTCCTTTCAAATTGGTTCAACTCTTCTTGCATTACTAGAAACCAATCTTCATCTTCAATTGCTTCCTTTGTATTTTTTGGCTCTTTTTGAGAAATAAAAGCTTTCTCGATAAATTTCTTTCTAGTCATAACCTTGTCTAGAGGGTCCCCAATTATGAGATCTTTTGGATGATCTCCTTTGAATTTTAATGCAACGTGAAGATCCGAGTTATCACCTTTATCTTCTTATGGAACATTTGAAGTTGAAGGTTGATCAATTGATGTGGAAGATTGATCACTTTGAGCATCATTTGGAATAATTGGTTCAATTTCATCTTCTTCATCACTTTCATCATTGGGTATTCTTTCAACACCCGAGGCTTCATTAAATGTGACGTGAATGGACTCATCGACCACCATGCTTGTTTTATTATAAACCCGATATGCCTTACTCTTAGTCGAATACCCAATAAAAATTCCTTCATCGGCCTTGGGATCAAGTTTGTCTAATTGATCCTTGGTATTTAAAATAAAACACTAGCAACCAAATATTTTGAAATAACTAATATTTGGAGTTCTTCCTTTCTAAAGCTCATAAGGTGTTTTATTTAACTTAGGACGAAGATATATCTGGTTTATGACATAGCAAGCGGTGTTGACGGCTTCGGCTGAAAAATATTTTGGAAGTGAAAATTCATTTAGCATGGACCAACACATTTCTTGAAGAGTTCGGGTTTTTCTTTCAGCAACACCATTTTGTTGTTGAGTTCTCGGAGCCAAAAAATTATGTGCATACCCCTTGGTTTCACATAATATTCTAAAGTGACCATCAAATTCTCCTCCTCGGTCACTCCTTATAGACTTAATTGTATCTTCCTTTTCATTTTCTATAAGTTTACACAACTTAGCAAACTCATTAGCGACATCACTTTTATTAGCAAAAAATAAAGCCCAAGTGTATATAGAAAAATCATCAACTATAACAAAAGTATAATATTTTTCACTTAGACTTTCGGTGCCAATATTCCCATACAAATCAAGATGAAGTAATTGTAGAGGCTTCGTTGTGGAAATTTTATTTTTGGGCTTAAAACTACTTTTAACTATTTTGTTCTTTTGACATTTGTCACATAAGCCAAGAATTTAAAAATTCAATTTGGGTAGTCCTTTTACATGTTGGTTTTTGTAAATCTTTTGCAAATTTTTGTATCCAACATATCCAAGTCGCATATGCCATAAACTTGTTAAATCATTATTGGCGACTAGACAAGAAATATTTTGACTAACCAAATCACTTGTACAAATTTTATAAATATTGCCTTTTATGGTTGCTTCACAAATAATTTTATCATTTTTGAGAATGAGGCATTTTTCTTATTAAAAATAACATCATAATTAGAATCACAAAGTTGGCTAACACTTATCAAATTGAACACAAGCCCTTCAACTAATAAAACATTACTAAGAGAGAAAGAAAAGTTGTAATACCCGAGCCTCACACTACTCACTAGGCCAATATAGTTCATGCATTATATGTTGTTTAATTGTTGGTTACATGGCATTGGTATTTTCATCATTTATATCATTTTATATGGCATGACAAATTTCACCAATTTTAGAACCCTTATATGATATTTAGTTGTTGGATTACTAATTTAAGTAGTTTTGAAAAAGAGTGTATTTAGTTGTCGGACTATGAGATGCTAGCTATTAAGTTACACGTGGTGGCTATTCAAAGAGTTAGAAGATTACACGTGGTAAATTAGGGATGAAGGGTGGCAACAATGTGTATATCAGGACACCCAAACTGTGAACAAATTAATTGGACGGATTAATGCAATATAGGATCGAGAATTTGATAGTAAAATATTATATTATTTGAGATTAATAGTTTTATTATAATAATAATTTGTAATGTAGATAGGACTTTAGATGTAAATACCAAAAAAAAAATAATAATAATAAAAAAATAAATATGCATACATTAATATATATATACACGTAATTAAAATATATATGATGTGTTAGTGTGCTGCTACTTATATAATGTAGTATATACAATTAATGTAATGTATTAATATTATATTATATAAGTGTTTGATGAGTGCATCTTAGTTCCAAAGCCTCTTAACACATACGTACACCCAAACTTTAGTTATATAACTTAACTATGAAGAATAACTAATTAAAAGAAAAAAAAAAGAAGATACACATCCCATTCCCACCGCCTTACTAAAGGTATCAGTATATATATATATATATATATCTATATATATCTATACTAGCATTAATTACATCATTTTGAAAGACACGACACACACCGAAAAAGATAGCTCAAAAGATAAAAGAGAGTTTGAGAAACAAACACCCACGGCCACAAGAAGTCCATCTAATTCAAATTTTCATGTGATGGGTACACTAGTTAAGGTAATATTTTAATTCTGCTAGAATCTCTCAATTATCTCATGGATGCAATGTTCAGAGGCAATAAAATTCTATTCATTCATCAATAAAGTCAAAAGGCAGTGAATGAATGTTAATTAACTTGGCTAATTTGATGTTAAATGGTTTACTGAATTTAGTGATGATTACATACGAAGTATGAAAAGTTAGACTTCTTAATTCATTGAATTAATTATTACGGTTCGTCCTAATTTTAGATTAAGAAAGAAATAGATAAAAAAAATAATATAAAATAAAATATAGTAAATACATATATTATGTAAAATAGTTATATTTATGAAATACTTATATATTTAAATTGCAATTAAATAATAAAATTGAATTTAGATATGTTTTGATTGAGATATGATTATCTGTTAAAAAAAATGAAAGGAATAATAGTTGAAGTAATCCCTGATATCTAGAGAACTAATACAAAGGTTATTAAAAAACAATATGCTATACTGATGAGTGCTATTTTAGATACAAAATAAGAAATCAAACATGTTTGAGGAACTTGACTAGGCCTAAAAGGTATATTTCAATGCATAATTATTATTCAGCTAAATTTACTTAAAGAACTAATTAAGGTCTCTTATAATATTCAGTATATGAAATTGTGTTAAATTAAAGAGATATTATAAGTTGATACCGTGTATTATTACAGATTGCTGACACATAAAGTTAGGGACGGAAGATGTTAGTTTACTTTTGAGAGTGTATCCAAGGAGAAAGGTAAGTAAAAATCCATCTCGCAATCGTCGTAATGCATGAACATAGTATTGT